>DWRA01000525.1:0-23871 GCA_018250295.1 Spathilepia clonius | reverse complement strand
AGCACACTTTTTATTCAATACTTATTATACTAATAAATTTGTTGTATACTGTTTATAGACATTTCAAATAAGATCCAAAACGTATTCACCACAGATTCGCACATTGTGTTAATAGTGCACTTTTTAAGTTTATTATGTTTTAGGTTTCACGTTTATTTTATTAATATTATATGTCTTTTTCTTTTTTTATATGATTGAAGTAGCAAACGAGCATAATATCCACCAGATGGTAAGTGGCAACTGCCCCCATAGACAGCTGTAATCGACCACAGGTAAGATTAGTATCCTACCTAAGGTCGGCAACAGACGCGTCGTTACTACTGAGGACTAAGTTGGAGCGCCTGGAATAAGTTTGTCTCTCTTATACATCCTTCAAACCAGACGAGAGCAGCGCTTAACACTGTTGTTATTAGGTAGAAACAAGTGTGGCGGTGCCGCCGGAGACGAACCACGAAGGGTTCTACCGCCTTGATTTATTTTTTTTATAGTATATTTATAACACAAGCCCTTTATTTGGTTGGATTTCACTTACTTAAGTCTAAGTTTAATTTTGTATTGTAATTATTAATTTTTGTATTTTAATATAAAACTTTTTGTTGGTGCCAAAAATATTTTTTATCTGTATACTTTGTATAGTTTCTTTATTTCTTTTGTATGTGTTTAGAGCACGTGTGCATAAGAAAGTTATTATTAGAAGATCTCTAGATTAGTTTAAGTTTATATTTTATTTTCCGTTTCTTTTTGTATTTTTCTGCGATATGATTTTTAAAAGGAATTATTTATCAATTAATATTTTTCGTCAGATCAGGGTTTAATTTTGTTGATGAGTACAAAGCTTTACAAGTTAAGAACGAAGTTGAGTGATTTTTGTGTAACGATATTTGTTAAGTGTGCGAAATTTTAAATTATTCTTAAGGGTGAGGATCTTGAGTGAAGGAAATAAATATATTATAAATAAAATTTGAAAGAAAAATAACTATGATTCTAATGTGTTTTATTTGAAGCCCAACAACGCATAGAGTATTAAGTACCTATAAGCAGTAGAGTGATAAAATTAGCGCTAAAAATTAGATACAAGTTTGGCAAAACCGGACACACATATGGAAAATTTCCAATATTTTTTACAAATTGGAAGTATATTCTCAAATTTTAGATTATATCTTCTGTTGAACCTATCGTCTACAAATAATTCAGTTATAAAAAATACTTACTTCTTTTTAGTACAAAAACAATATTTTTTCTGTAACAATACTCTTATTTTTAAGGTAGATCCCCATAAACCTAACGCTAGCAGATCTGTATGAATAGGCAAAGTTAACGTTCCATTTCGCCGGCGGTGTAATTCACTTTCCCTCTCTTATCATGGAAAGAGCAAATTATTTCTGATTTATCAATTATATAGCTGCAAATCGATGCGTATGTTAAAAAATTAACAACAAGATAAAAATAGACGCAACGAAGGCAAAAGTAGATGTGACGTTGATGCCGCCGAATCTCAACCATGAATACTCCAACTAAGGCTCATCAATAACCAATCTCAATCAATTTTTGTTAAACATGAATAAAAATTAACGTCACTACGTAAAAAAAATCATATTTTGAACTTTACGACGTAATTTGCTGTACACAATTTTTTAAAAACCAAGTTTGAACTCACTGCCGTTCTAATATAGTCGTAATTAAACGGTGACGTCAAAACACAGTGTTACAGTGATAATACGATACTACTCAAATAAGCCATTCATTAATTTCTCACGTAATGACTGCCTACACTTCAGTAATTGAATGAAAGAAACAACACAATGTATTAATACATTATTATTATTTTTTTTATATGGCGGAGTAGCAAACGAGCATGCAGTCCACCTGATGGTAAGTGGCAACTGCCGCCCATGGACATTTGTAATCTACCATAGATACGACTAGAATCTTACCTGGGGTCGACCACAGTTGACACACAAGTTGGAATGCCTCGTTAAGTTTATCTCCCTTACCACACCCTTCAAACCAGAAGACAGTAGCTCTTAACATTGTTATTATTAGACAGAAATAAGTGCGGCGGTGGTGCCACCGGAGTCGAACTACAAAGGATTCTACCACCTTTTGTATATTATTTCTTTTTAACATCTTTTTGCTAGGTTTTGCGAATCAGTACAATAAATAATATTACTCGACTTCTAATATTTTTATGGTAAAGCTAGCTTTTTTGCACTTGTTACCGCCAACGTTTCATTAATCCAATCATTAAGAAAAAAACCAGAGTAAAACCGCACTAAAGTGAAAAGTTCATGTCCACTTATTCCCAACGATACGGAAACAGATTATTTCAGCCAATGCACCGGTGGTGCAGTTAGCACAATGTTTAGCTTCTCCATTCAGTGTAATTGCTCAATCGCTCATTGAAACCATTTATAAGCACAGCAGTACCCACAATCCGCTCTATACAGTCAAGCAAACCTGATGTAAAAGAAGAATGCAAAGTATAGTCTTATTTAAAACTTTTAACAGGACATTTGGAATAGAAAAAAATTACGATAGCTCCCAGAAACGCTATATAAAAAAAACTATCAATACCATGATGATAGTAAACCTTAGGTGTCTGTTGGTCCAAATACTGTTTATGAATGCAGTGCAAATTACTCTCCAGAATGTGCTAAGTTTGGCCCAAGGAAAGATAAGAGGCGTCCCACAAGATGGTTATGTGTCGTATGTGGGGATACCATATGCTTCTGTTAACGGTAACGTCGGACGTTTTAAGGTATGTTCAAATTATAGATATTTTTTTATTCGCAATTGGTTTTGCTTGCACAAAATGTGTGTCAATATCAGTGTGACTTTGAGAGAAGAGAAATTTATTTAAAATGAGTTGTATATTAATTCAATTCAGAATTAAATTTTAATTTTTAAGTAAAATGATACATCAGTAAAATGTATTTTTATAAAATAAATTATATAATTTACAGGGGGCAGGTATAGCGCCAATATGGAGTGGCGTAAGGGAATCACGCGACCCGCATTGCACTTCAATGTCAGAGGTGGAAGCTTGCTTGCAGCTCGACGTCCACGTCCCAGCTTCTGGCTCTCACATGCCAGTTTTGGTTTGGGTAAAAGGTGGCAGCGGAAACTATCACCCTGGAAGCCTAGTGGCTAAAGGAATTATTGTTGTTGTCGTGCGACACAGGTAACAACTTGGATGCTTAACTGTATGAAAAAATACACAATCAAATTATATCAACTAACACGTTTCAGATTAGGTGCACTGGGGTTTTTGTGTTCCAAAGGAGATAAAATCCCTGGAAATGCGGGAATTAAAGATGTCTTACAATCTTTAAGATGGGTTAGAGATAACATCATCGCTTTCAACGGTAACCCACACAAAGTGGTTTTAGGTGGACAAAGTTTTGGTGCTGCTATGGTCGAAAGTTTGATGCTTTTACCGTCAACCCGTGACTTATATCATGGTGTTATACTTCAGAGTGGGAGCATTCTATGTCCTTGGACTTTTAATTACGACGCTGAAGATCAAACAAATGCTCTACGAATGATGATAAATGATAGTGATGTTGTGATACCGTCGATTCTGAAGACAGACACAATAACCCTTGAGACTAAAGCTGAAGCAATGGATATTTCTTACATACCATTTGGAATATGCGTTGAGAAACCTTACAAAAATGAAGAAGGTGTCATTTTAGAAACGCCATACACATTATTCTTAAAGGGCAAGTTAAGGACAGTCCCACTGCTGATGGGTTACAATACGAATGAGGCGTATATCTTCACGTCAATGTTAAAGGACGCAAATATTATACCGAAAATGTCAAAAGACACGACATTTTTAATACCTGAAGAACTTCAAAACTTGAGTGAGAGAACGCTCATGCAAATTACTAAACAGATTAACAATTTGTACTTTGCAGACAACATGACAATGGCTGCCGTGCTGTCCTATCACAGGTAGATCAAGTCGTACTTAAGTTGTTCATGAAAATCATTATAGATGCCACAAATCCCACCAGAACTGACTCGTTTGTTGTTGTTGCAGAGATGCATATTTCCTTTCGCACATCCATCGTAGTCTTCGGTTCCATGCAAAAATGAATCAACCAGTTTACTATTACCAATTTTCTTACTCAAGCAATATAGGAGTGGAACCCGAGCCAGGCATTAGGAAATCCGGAGCGGCACATTCCGATGAACTGGCGTACTTATTTCCTCAAAACGGTAGAGATCTTGAAGATGACGATGGTGCCGTACAACAGAATTTGATCCGACTTTGGACAAACTTTGTTAAACATTTGTAAGTATAGTAACGACTTTCGAACTATACAATTAGCAATTTATTATGTCAATGTAGTTAATATTGGAAATACACATTATGTATAATACATACCAAAAACGGTATTGGTGTAGAATATTGATTAACTAGTAATAATGATACTTGTTTCGTGTGTTTTATTCAGGAATCCAACACCAGAAACAAACAATCTGATTAGGTGGGAGCCAACTGGAGCCGACCATCCTCGGATCTTAGATATCAATACAGAACTAGAGATGAAGGAGTTTCCACATACTCAAAATGTGCAAATATGGGAGAATATTTACGATAAATATTACTATACAAAAAAATGAACGGAAAAAGGCTTTTAGTAATATTCCGGATATATGTTTTATTGAAAGAAGGGTAAATTTATGTTGAAGAAAGTTACAGTCGACAATCGTAATAAAACATATATTTTTAATTATTGCACTTTGTTTTTTTTTTATCAATGATAAGTCAGGATCGCATACGATACGATAGGGCTGGCTGCTTCGAGGCAAATGTGTACGTTACATATATAAACACTAAGCAAGAAATTATGAAGGCAGTAAAGTGATGTTGATTCCAAGTAACGCTAAGTCCTAGTTACGGTCCATACAACCCGCGCACCAGCGCCTCTAGTACACCGAGGAGCTATTACAATTTATCGTTGCTCGCCTCCCACGTACGGATTAATCTCGACATTACGTATTTTTAGAGCAAAATATTCTTACAATCTTTTATAAGAATGAAACGTTGGGTTTACGAACGGAAATATACTGATAACGTAGGAATCACATATAAAATGCCTTCAAAATGTAAATGTTACAGTCAAAGTAATGAAATAGTTATTATACAATAAGTGGTTATTATATATATCAACTAAATTGTCTAGATGATGTGATTAAATTAATCACTTTATCCGGATATTATTCATAATAGGAGGTTAAAGTTACTCAAAGTAATGAATACGATCCGACTAGCTTTCCCTCTCGCCCCTAGCGGTCCTCCAGTCCTCCGGTCATGGCTAGTGACCTTTTAATGTCCTTTTTCAATTAACGCTAAATTATTTAAAACTATAAATTTTCCTATTTAAAATCTATGCAGATAAATAAAATGTATAGACGATCTTTATAACGAAAGAGAATCATAAAGATGTCTGTTTATTTAACGTAATACCCGAAACGACTGGACCGATTTTCAAGGGACCTGCATTTGCGAACAGTTGACGTTATGAGGAGTAACTTAAGCTACTTACAACTTTGTTTTTGTCCCTGTAGTTTTAAGACCAGAATAGCGACTAAAACGGGGCTCAAATCGCCCGGCCAGTAACTCCAGGAAGGACGACAGTATTTGTGGTCTCATACCCTAATTAACACTAGGCGGTGTGCGGACGGTGTAGGCTGTGTGTCACCTGAGCGGAGCCCGACGGGGCAATGCGCTCAGAGGCCTGACTCTGAAAGATGTTTGCAAAAAAAAAACTACCTCCTATTTTAGTTTTAAAGAGTTTTAACCACAAGAGTCCAACTGTTTCCCTCATGTTGCTAACGTCAGATCCTTGTGACCCACCCCAATCTATAGGATACATCAAAACGAATCACGTAAGCTTAAACTCGAGTTGACCTAATTGTTTCGGAGTTCTGTTAGTGTTAAAAGCTTTTACATAATACTACTAATACTTATCATTGTACATCGGTTCTAATGTTTGCATCATGTGCGAGATAGACAAATGTAATCAATGAAAAAACTAATTTCGTAGAGCAAACAATGGTACATGGTAATATTGGCGATAAGGGGTTTACCCGAAGATCGATGGGACTAGCGGCCGTGTGGGGGTCTTGTACAGATATTACGATTATTTGTGTTAATGTGTTTTAAAGGCAGTACTTAATACCACGCACCCTTCAGTAGTTATTTTATATTTTTGTATATAGATCACTTACAGATTTAAATTTATCGCGAAAAACAAATTAGCTCAAACTGTGATTTATTCCGTAACATGGGATTGAAAACATACGAATCAATAAATAAATGGATTCGATGATTTTCTGGTTTCAAAGTGAATTATTTTCTTTTACTTTTTTGATAATGTAATGAAATAAGAAATTTGAAAAAAGAAATATAAAGTTTACTACAAAAAAAACCTTAATTTTAATTTATAAAAGCTATAAATCTCTAACAAAAATCTAAAGTGCTAAACTTACTATTACGCAAAGCCGGCATTACATCTACTTTTCTGACGTGAACGCTTACCTGTAAAAGAAAAAGAAATATATAATACAAAATCATGATACATTATTAACTGCAAGTTTCATATTACTCATTTCGTCGTCATCAACGTTTAGTCATCTCAATACTGGACATGTTCTCCTCAGATTGAGTAGTCGATTTCAGCATAGCTCACCGCGCTAGTCAAGTACGTATTGGTACACCACATACGTCATTGAGAACTTTTCTTTTAGAACTCTCAGTCATATAAGTTTTCTTATGATGTTTTCCTCCATCGCCCAAGCAAGTGACAATTCATTTCTAATTTGTTTATTACTCATATGACTAGTTGTAATTTAAACGCCTTACCTTGCCTCAGCAACCAACTAAAATTCTTAGTATATGCCGTTCGGATGAGTTACACGTATTTATCTCTCAAGTATATAGAGTCACGTGAAAAGTACACACAACGCACATAAACGGAGGGCAAATAAAGTGAAAAAGCTTGTTATCGAAGCTTCAAATGGTGATAGTATTCGATAACTGTACTTAACGCAGATAATAAATAATACCGAAGTACAGAAGAGCGCAACAGACTTTCCGGTATTTTTATATTATCTCGATAAAGCAGTTATTGAAAAAACATGTGTGATTGTCAGAAATTTGCAAATATTTATTACATATTGTTGATTCCTAACACGTATTCTTACAAAGTTTGTTATTTTAGAACATACGACTATATGTGTGACGAGTTGTACAGTCTCAGTCTATAGTTTATGCAAAATGAAATTACTCGTAAAAACCTGCAGTATAGGCCTGCTATAATCACACATAATCAAATAAGCACCTATGTATTTCGTCACAAACGAATTAACAATATTATATAGCACGAGTATAGACTTAATGCATATTTTACACGATTGTACTGACCAGAATCGATCGGAAACAGCTCCCGTACCGACTGTTTTTCGAAAAAGGCACACAAATATTGCAACACCGGTTGGGTAAAGTCCGTTAGTCTTTATTAAATAAGTATTTAAAATTAATACGATAGAAAAGAGTATTCGTATCTAAATACAGCTGTAATGATAAAGTGAAAGCTATGTGGAAAACTATACCATGGTGTATAGTTTTAATAACTTTCGTCCGTGGTACCGTATTTGCCGAAGACGACAATGTACAAGTGTCTCCGATCGACCCTGACACAGGGAGAAACAAATCAAATGTCTTAGACGACACTCCCGAAGGGACTCCTGAGGATCCTCCTCCAACTCCAGGTGATGAATATGAGATAGAGGGAGATGACCCAAATGGACTAAATGTTATAGTTACAAAACACGGACCTGTGCGCGGATACGAAATAAAAAATACAAATATTTGGCAATTCCTGGATATACCCTATGCTGCTTTCGACCCAAAATATCCTTTCCAGGTATGCACGTTACCTTTTAAAGTGGAAAGTATGCATTCAATTATTTTAATATAATATAGATATACAGTGTCATAAAATATTTTTTTCTAATATGAACGTAATCATAATAACGATGATGCTATTCGTTTTACAGCCACCCACAAAACCTGAACCATGGGATACCGTTCGTCATATAAGGGAGCACAGTTCTCGTTGCCCTCAAGTGGATGCTGAAAATGCCTACATGGGCACTGCAGATTGTTTAACATTAAGTGTATTCATGCCACGAGGTGCCAAAAATGCTGATGTCCTTTTCCATATTCACGATGGCGGTTTCATTAGGGGTAGTGGAGATCCGCGGATCTATGGTCCTGGCTTTCTGGTGACCAATAATATTATACTAGTTTTGCCAAACTACAGACTCGGCGCACTTGGGTTTTTATGCCTACAGAACAACATCGCGTCTGGAAACGCGGCATTAAAGGATTTATCTATGGCACTTAATTGGACGAGTGAGAACATAGAACTATTCGGAGGAAATCCAGCAAATATTGTAGTCAGTGGATCAGGTACTGGAGCAGCACTAGCGCAATATTTGATACTGTCGCCGACGTCCCAGGACCATGTCTCTAAAGTAATCACAGAAAGTGGTTATGTACTTTCTCACTGGGCTATAGACAGAGCACCGCTAAGAACAGCAAACGAGCTGATAAAAAGATTGAATGAATCAAGACCGGAAATTGCAAAAAGTACTCACGTTTTCAATAACTCTACCTTGGAAAAAATTATAATCGCTTCTAAGGGATTGATTTTTAGACCTTGTGTAGAAAAAGAAGGATTCTTAACAGACACGCCTTGGAATTTGCTACACGATCAGAAATTAAACAAATCACTCATGTTAGGTGCAGTTGATCGACCCGGTTTGCATAAAGCTATGCAGCATACGGAGGAGAGCGTTTTAGAGCTTAACAAAGATTCTCGATTACTCCTACCCAATGATCTTTCGTTTGACGAACATGCAGAAGAAAAAGAAACAGGAATGAGGGTAAAGATTCAGTATTTTGGTAACAAGACTATAACTTTAGAACATCGTAATGAGCTGGCTCTGTGTCACTCAGATTGCTCGTACCTTAGCCCCGGCATCAGAAATGCACGGCTACTAATCGCAGCCGGTGCTACAGTATATCTATACGAATTTTCTTTTGTGACTAGTGAGAGAACTAACCACGTAGTAGGCGCAGTTCAAGGCGATTCCTTGAATTATGTGTTTGAAAGAAATGGACGTGTACCCGAAGAAGGCTCAGAAGAATACAAAATAAAAAAATTGATGACGAATTTGTGGGTTAGTTTTATTCGGACAGGGTAAGTGAATCAGTTAATAAAAATATAATCACTCGAAGTTTCTCGACTTTTTGTCGCGCATAATATTCTGTCGGAATCATTCACACTTGTAAAATAAAGCGTTCATTTTTTCGAAGATTATGTTATCATTACAAGTAGTACTATTTATTTCATATAATTCTAAAAATAGTTTCTCTATGTTTTGTTAGATAATACTTTACACGAAGTACAAAAATACCTGTGACCAATTTTAATAATTCCCTATCGGCATTATCAAATTAAAGATCTAAAGATTAGTTACCAGACATGAATTATTTTGATGCTGATAAAAATACGTACAAATGATATAAGTTTATTTACGTTTACGCATTGTTTTAAATATACATACTTAAAATAATAATGTATTTACATTTCCAATTCAACAGAATCCCAACTTCTGAAGGTGTCGAATGGAATGAGCTCAAAAAAACAAACGAGTCGGAGGAAGTGTGGCTGTCGATTGGCTCTACTCCAGAAGAAAAAAAGGGTTTTCATCTCGACCGCTTGAGTCTTTGGACGGAGATTTATAACGATCATTTCATAGAACATAATTTTGGGAATCAAGCGAAACCTTGTATCTCTTTTACTTATTTCGTTCTGTTTATAGGTTTTGTAAAAATCCTCCATCACTGATGTATTGTAATTTGGCGTGATGTGGCGTGCACGTGACCACACACGTCAATCACGACGACGGCGCGTGTTAACAACCATTACCTTAATGTAAAAATACATTTAGTTACATTCGTTATATATATATATATAAATATATGTTACATAAGCCATGTACTTACCCTAATTTAATAATTGTAAGTGATATATGTGAAGAATATATAATAAAGAGTAGTGATATGTGATATGCACTTCCAGTTTATGTTTTCTAATTGACGCGATTAATAAAATTGAATACCCCCTCCATGGTTTTCCTATTATATTTTGACAATACGCGAATGCTCGATAAACATGTGCGATGTTTGGATTAGTTAGCGTATTGTTATGATAACGTATCCAGTTGCGATATACACTTTGCTAACCGTTATTGCGCGACCCACTTCTCGGGGATTCTGCTGTACCGAGTAATATCAAATCAATCATTCTCGAAGGATATTAAATGGATGTTTACGCTTACCTAGAGATGTGAAACGCATAGAAGTCGAATACTGCTGGCTCGTAGGATAGTTCGTGGATGGTGTACCGGGTGACGATGAGTGCGAAGGTGGTGCTGGTACACCTGTTGATCGTGAGCGAGGTAGTCGCACGCACCCCGCGAGGCCCACTGGCGCGGCACCGCGACGTGGTGACGACACAGGGCAAGGCGCGAGGGTACTTCGCCGCCCGCCCGCCGCACTACGCCTACCTCGGCCTCCCTTACGCCCGCCCGCCCACACACGCCAGGTTTAAGGTCAGCTGCTTCGTTTGTTGGCAAGCAAATCTAATTTGGAAGAGGCCGTTAGATCGTTATCGGGCAGATTAGCGCCGTCAACGGCACAACGCCATTGTTTTTTAACAATCACCCCTAACAATAAACACGACAAAATATTTTGTTTTTGTTTGATAGCTAAGAGACGAATTTTGCAAAGTAGAGTGGACTGGTGTTAAACTAAATTGGCTTATTTACCTGAACGTAAGCGTAAAATAAAAATTGTGAGATATAACTTGTACATATATCCACATTATATGGGGTCTGTTAATATTAACTACGCCAGAAACATTATCCAACAATGCTTACACCGCAAAATCGATTTAAACGTAATTTTATGATATTTTATGGAGCGTAGCGTTTCGAGCACCATTTACAAAACAATTTATTCTGAACTGGATCACACTGAAAGATAATCCTTTTATTAGCTTTGCCACTCGAAACTTAATATGGCGAGTGAAGTGGGAGGCGAAAGTTAGTTTACAATGAGCGTTTCTCAGTATTAGTCATAACAATACTCGGTAATTACGCGTCGTCGCGTGACACTGGCTGAATGGAAGCGAAATTAATTGAGTGCAAGCGATATTGTATGCACGGACACGCACCGGCCGGGCGGACTGCAACATGCCGCGTGCGTGCCTACCGTGTGGACTTTGACTGTTTAGTTTAAGCTGATTTAAGATACGAGCCAATTACTATTTATCTTGCAGAATTTTAACAAATATTGACACTTTTTATGATTGAACAAGAAGAAAAAGGGTACTAGGTATTCCTTGAAAAAAATTTAAACACTAATCAATCATAGGGTATGGAAGAAGTGTGGCAGGGTATGCCAATTGGACTTTCGTGAAAACGTTAAGGATCTTTAGAACATGATTTAAAGTGCTTTTCGCTGCTTAAATAATTACAGTTCAACCATTTAAAATGTTTTAGTAGTGGCGGTACTTAGTATATTACATATTTAAAAAAATAAACTCCTAATTTTTAGATTATTTGAACCGGCTGAATTAATTTTGTTGGGCGCCTTGAGGTACCATACTGTTCGCTTAATTTTGATGAAAATTGTGCAATATTCTGTCTCGTATAATTAATCAACAAAACAACCATTAGGTAAGGCTAATTACAAAGCATTCAAATAAGCTGTTAATGGAAAACTGTTGGTTAATTACATCAGTCGAATATAGCTTATTAGAACGTTATTGGTTTTCGATAAGAGTTTGTCTGAGGTAATCAACTGCTATCCTTTTACTAATGACTTACCTAATGGCTAAGATATTATCACCAAAGCTTTATGATGCCAGTGTTTAGATCAGGTATCTTCTTAAAGAGAGAATGGTTTTTGCTATAGTTCTCCACATTACATAAAGGCGGGTCGTTGGATTTCACCAACCTTATACAAAATGCCAACCCTCTAGAGATGTTTACTCACGATGTTTCAGTTTACGTCAAAGTAATAATTAATTCTAATGCACACATGACTTCGTACCCCGTACTTCGAGTGTGGGAGGATTTCATAGGGGCTTCTGTTTACTAAACATCAATAAGTCCAACATTTGCCAGGCCCCCAAACCGCCACCGCGCTGGAACGGTATTTTCGAAGCGAGCCATCGTATCAAGTGTCTACAGCCCGACGGCTCTGGTACTGAAGACTGCCTGGTCGTTAACGTGTTCTCACCGGACCGGGCGAAAGGACTGCCTGTGCTGGTGCACATTCATGATGGAGGATTCCAAAGGGGGTGATGTATGCCATTTTCGAGCTGATCGTATACACTTAAATTATACTAATAAAAACAAATTAATTGCTATTTTTATGTTGATTTTGTGTGAAGCGGATATAAAAGGAATTTGACATTTATTTTTTTATAAGTGGAGTAACAAATGAGTTTGCAGTCCACCTAGTATTTATCGTGAAAATAATATCTAGTATTGTAACAAAAATTTTAAGCCGTTCAACCGTCTAAAACTATATATATATAAAAACATAAAGCAGTACCAAACTAAAGCAAGTCTTTTTCTATCAAATTATAATTTCAGATGGGGATTACACAAAGCTCCTGCGCGATTACTGCAATTAGATGTTGTCGTCGTAACGTTCAACTATCGTCTAGGAGCTCTCGGCTTCCTCTGTCTTCAAACGCCCGGCGTTCCCGGAAATGCTGGCCTTAAGGACCAGGTGGCCGCACTCTATTGGGTGAACAGAAACATCGCTCAGTTTGGTGGGAACCCTCAAGATGTGACACTCTATGGGACCGGGAGCGGTGGAACAGCCGTGGAATTGCTCCTATTGTCTGAGTTGACAAAGAATCTGGTCCACAAAGCGATAATAGAGTCTGGCGCGGTTTTATCTCCTTTATCCATGTCCTACGACCCGATTGCTCGAGCTATGGCAGAAGCTATCAGTTTAGGGTTCACAGGGAAAGGTTCTGGGGACTTAGAAATATTTTACAACAAAATATCTATCAGAGATCTTGTAGTTTCCACTAGGTTTTATCCATGTGTGGAGAATAACTTATACACTAAAAGTCTAGTGGACATGGATCCAATGGAGATATTAAATCATGGTATATATCAGCACGTGCCTCTGTTGGTAAGTTACACAGACGCAGAGCAAGTATCACTTGTAACAGAAAACCTGCAGAATTTTAATTCAACACCCCGCAGTTTCGGCCACTTATTGCCCAGCAATTTAGCATTTGAGACAGACGATACAAGACGCAACATCGCGGTTTTGGTGAAAGATTTCTACTTTGAGGAATATGAGCTGTCGGAAAGTATTGTGCAAAACTATATTGATTATATCAATGATATATTTATGGAGTATCCTATTACTAAAGCTGCCACATTGCATGCTGCAAAAAGTTCCCAACCTGTGTATCTTATGAAGTTTACATATAAAGGAGATTTAAATAGAATTGCACCACATGTAGATGGTGCACGACATGGGGATATTTCCAATTACATATTTTCATCTGAAGATCTTGGTGGTTTTGATGAATTAGTAGCAGAGAGGCTATTAAATTTGTGGAACAACTTCATCAAATTAAGGTAATATAAAAATATTGGTATATTATTAGAATACGTTAACCGGCAATGATTTTAAACAAGTGTTTGTTCATGAATTTATTTGTGATAAATACATTTATCTAAAACATGTATAGCCTACTCAAAAGTATATACATATACTATCACTTGCTATAATAGTGAAGATAATCATTGTAAGATAATCTACATGCAAAAGTTCTGTAAAAAAAAGTACTCAAAGACCAGTGAAGTCAACCAATTCACATTTGACCAGATACAGTGCACTATGAATTAAACTCCTCTCACTCTATGAACAGTGAACAGTTGTGCCCTGCTGTATACTTCTTCCCCACGTGGTGTCTCCAGTTTATTCTGCAGAATCCAATATTGGTAAATATGATTTACCCAAGCATAATATTACATTTAAAATTTCTTATAAAATAACCAAGCATCTGATTAATAAATATTATAGTTTACTGTCCATTAAACCAATGTCGAAAGAAATGCTAGAATATTTCCGAATTCATGTTAAATTTTTTGCATAATAATTGTATTCAGGCATTACCCACTTACTCTATCTCATTAAAATAATCCATTATCATAATTATAATTACAACAACATGATAGTCAAGTGTGGTAATAAGTGTTAATAAAATGACTGTTATTAAACATGTTAATTCTTGATAAAAACTAATTAAAACTACTCTAGAGAAAACTACAATTACTCATTAAATGGAGTGATAACACAGAAATGTGTTAACGTAAGAAATATTTTATTAATTATTTATTTTGGGTAGACTAATGTGAATCATTAGAATTAAACAGTATTTACAGTTTATGTTTGTTTACAAAAAGCAGAAGATGGATTGGTCGAGCCAACAGCATAATGATATTGTTACTTGTTATTCCTTTTTTTATTTTATATCTTCTCTAAGCCTGCAATCTCTGCATTATGGGCCGGTGGTCATGAATTTATCAGTAAGGTTAATAAGATTTTCCCCCTGTGGCAAATCCTAGTTTATTGTGGGAACTTTAAATGTACTGTGGTTTGACTTTAGACGCACCACCACCATAACTGTATTCGCCTTACAATAGCAGTATTAAGCGCTGTTGTATTCTGAGCGTGCTAAGGGAGATACACTAATCCAATATGTATTATAGTTTAGTCCACAGTGGTAGCAACACAACTTCGACTAACCTAAGGAAGAACTCTAATCTGATCTATGGTTGATTACAGACATCCATAGGCAGCAGTTGAAACTTAACATCAGGCAGACTGCATGCTCACCTGCTACTTCTGTAATCAAGAATTAATGAAATCAGGTGGTAAATTTTTTTTATTTCCAACAGTGACCCAACACCGCTCACCACATCTCTCATACCAGTCATCTGGCAGCCAGTCTCCACTCAGGATACAGACAGCATACTTGATATTAGGAAGGTATCCTACCTTCAGTTCGATAAAACAATGTCCAATGTGAAGCCTGAGGGTCAGCAGCTTGTATTTTGGGACTATATTTACAACAAGTTTTACAAACACCATGTTTAGTGATAAAACATTTATTCAAGCATTTATTTTATCTCATAATCATCCCATTAAAGCTCTAACTAACTAGCTCTAGCTTTCTGTCAAATTGTGTTTTTTAATATCATACTGGATTTATGTTAGACTACTGTATTAATATATTATATTCAATACAACACATTTCTTAGTTAACTATAACTTTTTTCAGTTATTTTTTTGTGTAATATGTAAGTATGACGTAAAACTTAATATCATTGCGCGCTAAAAAATTAGTTGCTTACAGCATAAATAAGCCCTAGCTGTTTCGATGAAACTTAAACACTAAAATTAAATTAAAAGCCACTTGTAAAACTTAAACACGCGTGAATAATATCGGGTTTTCCACAAACCTGCAAAAAGGTTGAGAGCAACGCACATCCGCGTTGCTACATCGGTTAACATCAGGCGATGCGGATCTGGGGCAAGTCGCACGATTACACCTCATTTGTCATGATTAATACTTAAAATCAGCTAATTCCACGTTGAAAACTATGAGAAACCTTTACAGATGCATGTTAACGAATATCACCAACTCACTAAATTGGTTTTACGTAAAACTTGAGGTCGACGTTGTCGAAAACAAATAATACCGTTATGTACCTACCTGGTCAATCAGCGCCTGGCTCCGGCACCACGCGCTCGCCACGCAGCATTCAATTACAGAACTGTAGCATACTTATTCACCCTAGAGTATTATAATTTTTAACTTATTTTTTACAAAATTTAAGTAATAAATTCAACAAGTAATAATACAAAAGACAAAACATGCACCACCCGTCACTTTTCACTTCACTGACATGACATGACAGACGGAGACAGACAGACATGACGTGAATTTCGTGTAGAAATAAGACGGTATAAGTTCTAATAAGAATATATTATTTCGGTGTATAATTAGGTATGTATCTAATTGTTTTGTAGGATTTAACGTAAAATTTGAAACAACTGCGATATCACTTCACGTTTCTTAAATATGTTCAAATTGTCGATAAGTATTTAATTTAAATAATAATTAAATGCAGTGTTGTTGTTTAGAGCACTATCTACTAGTAAAATAATTATATTTTAAAGTAAATATTACGCAAAATAAATGTAAAAATGTCTACATTAACGTTAAATATTGCATTATTATAAACTAATGCGCCATCTGTTATCAATTGTTAAAAATATCACAGATATCTTGAAAAACTGATATCAACGTCATCTGTTGTCATTGTGCAAAAGCGTTGATATCTGAAGTAACAGATTTTTATTTCATTGCTGCTATACCAGAGTACTTTAATACATACTTAAATGCTATACCCACAGAGGACTTTCATACATGCTATACTATTTGAAATATTTCGTTATAAAAGGTTTTAATAGTTCCTGATTATCTTTTACAATCGTTATTTTTCTATAGGAGTATTTTCGCAAGTAGATAGCGGTAATGTTTCAAAAAAACTTTAAATTGCAGTATTTGTGTGCTGCGTAGTTTTTGTGTAGTGTTAACTCCTATAGCTATGCAGCCTCCAAGTGGTAGGGACAACACAAGCACCAGTAAATGACGCATTTGTTACTTATTTGCTAGTCAACACGGCGAGCGACGACTCGGTTGGGTCTCGACGTATTGCGTGGGCTACTAGGATTCGCCGGAGTTGTTATTCCAGTCAATGTAAACTTTAAATAATAAGTATAGGACGTATATGGAAATATTGGACTTCAATATCGTAGATAAAATACATCAAATCCCGATATTGAGGCTATTATATCTACTACAATATACTCTCATTTCAATACTTTATAGGCCTACATTGAAATAGTAGAGTCATACAAAAATATTAAAAGTTGAATAGTCTGTCAGCATTTTTAAATTAACTGTCCTTGCATAACGCGGAACCCACTGACAAGGTTGTATGTAAAGTTACATGTCATCTCGATTAGAGGACTTCAGTTATAAGTAAGTAGATAGGTACTTAGAAAATTACCCACTGCTCCGAAAACAAGAACTTATATTAAATGAAATAAAAAAACAGGAAATAAGTATAAAAGTAATTTATTTACAATAATCATAGCATATTAATATAATTGTCAAACAACGACCCACTTGCATGTTGGATATGTATGCTTACCTGTATTCAAATAATTTAGCCGTAATTCATAATTACCGTGAGGTTGAATAGTGTTACTAATGTTTGCATTATATATGCCAAATAATAAAGTAAAACCTATATATATTTAGTCATAGGATTTTTTAATTTGGCACACAAATATTGTCTTATTAATAACTTAATGGTAGAGTTCGAAAGATTAGGTTATTTCACTCAGGTCTAGTTATAATTCCTCAGAAGGTAAAAGGTGGGAAAAGTAGCAACCATAGGTTTATTTTTATATCTACCAGAGCAACAAAACAAAAACATGTTTTAATTAGTCATTCCCTCTGCTTAGTACTTACAATATTGAGGGATTTACTCGTTTTACATATTAAATTAAGTTATAGGAAAACACAGGACATTGGTTAGGCCTGGGACAGTCAAACCCATTTCTGTTAGCGTATGGCAAAGGGACGGCTGGTTGCCTTAAGACTGATAGGTAATAACGGTGTCCTGATTTCACGAAACCGTTCTCTTCAATATAAGCTAATTTAAACAGAACTCTTTCATAGCTCTAAAGTAGCCAAAGATTAATTAGGATATCGCAAATCTATACGACATCTTATCTGATTTCAATTTTTTTTGAAAAATATGAAAACAGAAGTCATATATTTTTTAGTCCGTAATACATTTCATTGTTTGTATTGTAGCCACGTTCGTGCTTTTTTTAAATAATATAATAACTTTTATAATTACATAATACTTAAGCTAAAACCATTTGTATAATATACCTAAATACACATATCTACGTACGAGTACATATATGTGCGGAATACAGCTTAAATTACAAACATATAACAATATACAATATCTACCGTCATGTTTATAATCTGTCATACTTAAAATTCAATACTAGTACCAAAGGAGTTTAAAATAAACAGTTTGAGTAAATCCGTATGATTGAAATTGCAGGCCTATATGATATTTTTTTCAGTTGGCAACATTAAACACTATGCCATAAAAATGTGTACGATATTGCCAAATTAAAAAATGTATTCTAATTAGTTTACAATTTGATTTATACGATTTTACCCCAGCACCGATATTACCTTACATGTTAATAAAGATGGTTTAACCATTTCTTAGAAATGTCGAATGCATCTTATAATACTTTTTAGAAGGAATGTTGTCAACTTGTAACAAAATTATAAGGCAAGATTCTAACAATAGAAATTTCTTATGTCAATTAAATCAAAGAAATTATACTTGTCCTGATGGTCGCTGACCAAACTGGACATCTTTAGTGGCTTCAATTCCAATTAATTTTTGTATTTAATATTATTGAGTTTCTCTGTCTAGTTCGACACTCATACAAAATATACACACATAAGACGTATATTATGAATGAGTGTGTGAGCGTTGTATACATATATCACAAATAGTGGCAGCCTCAAAAGTCTACATTTTTTATTTCATTCATTGGAATGTCTTGCTCCATCCAGACTCAGTTGCATGAAATCTTCATTACAAAGATATTTAAGAAATAAATATTTTACTTACTAATATATAGGTATATAGTTAGATAATAATTGTTTTTATTTTTATTGAGCAATGAAGAACAAAGTCGTGCATATTTCGATACGAATAATTTAGTTTTATAGTCATACCTAAAATATTTTATTTATAGTAGAGAAAACTCATATTCATGAAACAAAAAACATACAGAATAAAAATTTTTTTGATTGATTTATAGTTATGCAGATAAAGGTTAAAAAGTCAACAGTAACAATATAGAGCGAGGAAGATACGTAAATGCAATAAAGCCTAGATTCAGTATTTATCTGAAATAAGTATTTATTGTGAAATAATTTCGAAAAGTTATCACATTTTTAAGTATTTCTATACAATTAAACTTTAAAAACGTAGAAGACGTTTATAAATAATCTTAATTAATATAATAATCTTAATTAAATATAATAATCTTGACCTATTCATTGATCATTTTGTTAATAAAATTTTAGACTAAACTGATAATATTTTTAAATTTTTAGGTCGTAATATTAAATGGAATATTCATATTCATAATGTATATAGCTTGATTTCCAAACTGTCTATGAATTATAGTTAGGTCTTATTCATAAAATTCCTTCTTAGTTTTGTAATCCTTTCGTTAAAACACTCAATAGATTATATATTTTTTTAAAACACTTAAATGTTTTATGATTTACAGCGGATAGCTATTTATGAATATCGATTTTACATCATTTTTAAATGTGTTTTATATATAAAGAGCCGTACATTTTATGAACACGACATGAAAATCGTTTTTAAATAGTTTTAATTTTTTGACGGAATGTTTGAGAGTCTCACAATTAACCTTTTTGGATTTTTTAAACTTTCTCAGGCTAAAGGCGTAGCGTGGGGAAGAGCAAACGTACCTGTAAATTGTTTTTGCATTTTCTACAGGAAGACATGTATGTGGACCTTTAAGTCGCAAACGGGCATTTCTAATTGTAAGTGGCCATTGCCGTCCATGAACACCTGTAACCAACTCCATATAGAGCAGGATTTGTCTAAACCCGATTACAGATGCGTTGTCACTGAAGACTTAGATGGTCGCCTCATATGTAAGTTGAGCCCACGCTACACCGTTAAAACTTATTGGGAGGAGAGTTAGGGAATCGTCACTGGCAGTGCTCGGTGACGTCGACGACGGTGCTCTTCCTCCAGCCGAAGAAGAAGTAGCCGACGGCCAGCCCCAGCACCAGCGCCAGGCACAGCCACACGTTGTACGTCATGAACACCAGCATGAGGATGTACGAGGCGGTCGACTGCACCACGTGCAGCAGCGTTTGCACTATGTGACCCGATGATAGCATGGAGTATCTGGAAGGGGGATATCACTCGATTAGAAGTATACAGGGTGGAAGGTCGAAGTACATTTTTAAGCTCGTGATAAAACGAAAAAATGTCGTGAAATGTCCGCTATGAATAAATTATGAAGTGCGTCATATGTTTTAGCAAGATTCCCTTATTTTGCTTGATTCCCTGATTACATTAAAATATTCTAGCAATAGGCGGGATATATGCAAGGACAATGTCAACCACGACTTATTACTTATTGTAAAGCAGAATTATTAAAATAGTACGGATACCGATGAAAATAGAGATATTAATTGTATTTTTGCTTTGTGAATATTAAGAAACCTAACCAACTTTATTATTTTAATAATACGTATCTTTAACTAGCGACACCTACCGAGAAGATATTAGACTCACCGGTATCAGTATCTAATTCTTGCTACTCTGTCGAAGATGGCGTTAGTGTGAAGCAGGGTGATAATATTAGCATGACAATCTTGACAGTATGTTTTGTAGGCATGTGTTTGATCTCTCATTATTACGATATTATTTGATTTTATATTTACGTACTGTGCTAGGTTTTCGGCACAGCATAGAAACTGGACCATTCGCTAATGGCGATTGTAGTTGACCAGTTTAATTTGATTAAGTAGGTAGGTACATTTTGTTTGTTACTTTGATTACATAAAAACATCTAGTTTCAATTCACAAGGTAATGATAAGCCAGCTAACATGCGAGCAACTGATTAAAAAATGAGGATTTTTTGGTGTCTTCTTAAAAGATAACTTTCTAGCTATTTTTTATAAATCATTATGATTTTTAAATATATATGGAGATGAAGAAGTACGTCTAATTTAATATCGTATATGTACGTACGACTATATGAAAACTTAGGTACCCATGAACTATAAAACAAAACAAAAGCTTTAACTTTATATATTAAAGTAAAGATAAGTATGTAAATACCGGCACTCGTACATACGATACCTACTATTCGACATTTTTTATCTTTCAAATATCAACAATTGAAAACAGGAAAATGGTCACACTTAATAAGTCCACGTTTTGATGCGGTTATAAAATGTTAATATTGTTACGTAGATGTTAGGCGTTCCTTAAACATTTTATATTCAACTTTACCTGGTGGAAAATTCACCAAAGGTTATGGAAATTTTAAGGAAGGAAACTTTAAATATAATATTTTGCCAAAATATAATTACGAATAAACAATAAAAGAGGTAACACACCAGCGACAGTTCATCGACAGCCGACGACTATCAGTGACCTTCACCTTCCTTCGCTAGTGTATAATATATTAATTAGTTGGGATCACTTATATTTTACTAAATCATAACTAGGACTTGCGCTGAAGATGTTCGGAAACGCGAATGCGAATTGCCGTGCATTTAGTATTGGCAATTTTTAGTCACACCGTACATCAGTTTTATTAATTTATAACTATCAATATAATTTTTACTTAAGTAAGTTACTTTATCAATATAATATGCACTATAATATAATGATGCAGACATATGTATACCAGCTGTGCTACAGGAAAACCTAAACACTTGCATACATAGCTAACATCATAACAGCACGTGAATTGCTCGCCGCTGTCGTACTAGGTTATATTGTTAACGTTTACCTGCATACTATTATTTATATATATATTTTTATTCATGACGTTCACAATTACAGAAAACAATAGGTAACAAATGACAATAATAAATTTCATAATATGGTCCATGTTATCGAAGTCGGTTGTCATTTTTCTGAAATCCTTGTAGTAAATGGATGGTGGAGTAAATAAATAGTTTTTATATGAGGACAATTTCCCGCGCCTTGTTTCCGCGGAATCCCTATGTATTAATAAGTCCTCCTTCCTTCCTTATTTATTCGTCACCTGTAGGTGTGTTGTGTTTATATCATCACGTAGGGTTTAGGTTTGGATGTTTAGGATGTACTTACTTAACAACAGCGGTCCCGCCGCACGCGCCTCTGGTTCCGCACTCGTTCTTGGTGATGTTGACCTGCGAGTCCCCAGTGGCGGAGGTGGCGCGGGCGTGCAACGCCTCCCGGTAGTACTTGAGTCCCTCGTACAGGATGCCTGCGAGGAAGATGGCCACCGCCGAGCCGAACAGCTCTAGCGCGGTGGTCGTCATCCAGCCGTTGAACAGAATTTCTTGGCATACACCCGCGTGGAACTGGAATTTTTGGGAAACTGTTTGTTAGTGATTAAAGCTTCAATATTCATGATAATGTTTGACGAAGTAGTTTCCAATTAAGTAATTTATGTTGACTATAAACCTTTGAATCAACATATAACTAATTTATATTAAACGGTGTGCATTAATACATGTATGTTATTATCGTTGTCTAAGCAATCTTGTTGTAAGTATAAATATCTATCTTTGGCAGAGGTTTCCTGCCACTGCTTGGTCGGAGCACTTCACTGCGCTGCTCCAAAGCGAGTTTCGTATAATGTTTGTGCAAGTGGTATAAATAAACTACTAAAAATAGTTTATTTTCCTCTTAAATATTAAGTTTGTGGTTCAGCGTTCTGCGAAAGGTGTAGCGCCAAAAACAATGGTGTCGCAGGAAACGCGAGCCACGAATGCATAATATGAAACTGTTCGTAACTAATCCACTGACACACAGCGAATTCTTTGAATATTTGGAGAGATTGTATCTACATAAGGGTATTGTAAAAAATGAAAGTTTAAAATTGTAAATGCAATGGCTATAGATACCGTTATATTGCGCTTATTAATTCATCTAACTCCTTTCTATACATGGATTAGTCATCATCGGTTTTAGATAACAAAATTTGATTAAATATACGTTATTTAAATTAAACAATACACCCTCGAAATGCGAAATTCATAAAGAAATTGGTTGATTACTTTTTTTTTAATATTTCATATGATAGAGTAGCAAACGAGCACGCAGTCCACCTGATAGTAAGTGGCAAATGCCGCGAATGAACATTTGTCATGTCACAATGTTCACCCCAGATAAGACCAGAATCTCAACTTAAGTCGACCACAGATACGTTGCTACCCCTGAGGACTAAGTTGGATTGCCTCGTTAAGTTTACCAGAACACAGCAGCGCTTAACGCTGCAGTTATTAGGCAGAAATAAGTGTGGCGGTGGGGGCGCCGGGGTCGAACTACAAAGTTAACTTTTGACCAAAAAATTAACTACCGTCGCCTAGTAGTGCAGGAGTTTAAATCTTAAATGTAGTGTTCATGATGTGTTTTTAATTAACGATCCATTAGCCTATAGCAAATTCTTAGCAAATTAACTATTCTTAAACAATTTGTAAACTAGGTCACACGAGTGTCTACAACGTTGATTTGCAAAAATCTGAATTGGATTTTTATCGTATTGAATTACAAAAGAATTTGATTTGCAATGGAAGCAAAAAACGAGCGTACAGCCATTCTGACGTCAAGTAGTCACTGCCGATTATGCATGGGCATCTGAAAATACCCCTACGGCTGTACATAGATGCATTACTGCTCTTAAGGACTATGATAATTGGACCTACTTATGCAAATAGGAACCAATCCACACACATGCCAAAATCATTAAAAATTTTGATGATTTTCAACAACATTATATTTGCAAACAT
>DWRA01000524.1:0-23871 GCA_018250295.1 Spathilepia clonius | reverse complement strand
GGGGCGGGCGCGGGATATTTCCTTCGTTTTAATTCTGTTGCGCGGAGCCCTAATACATTTTCTAATGTAAATTGCAGGCTAAGTTACTATTTGGTTAGATACATCGGCTATCTGCCTGTCCTAGTCTCGTGAATATCAGCCCAGCATTTTTGAAGACTAACTGGAAAAAAGACGTACAGATAGACCCAAAGACGAATGAACTTGTTTTTTTGTCTTAAGTACCTACCATACAAAGTTATATGATATTAGTAACAGCTGTTATTTTGACATTAGAAGTAGACACTTTAAATTTTATTTATTTTCATAGATGTTTGTACACTTGCGTTAAACATGCGTTACCATATACATATCTATACATATAATTTACAGGACAACTGTACAAATTATCATTTGTTGAATGCACCTACAAATATCCTACGTGCCTACATTAACGTTTAAATATACTACAAATAAATGGATGGATGGAGCTTGTCATAGACGGCGTACCGACCTACATTAAAAATGATAACATTATCTCGCATTATTTTTGAGGCAAAAAGGTATGATCCCAAGAAGTGCCCAGTCAGTAATTCTATCACTTGTAATCACGTGGTGTAGTGTTATATTGTTGAAGTAACAATATATTTTCTGCTTTAGTTAACAAATATCTTCAGAACACCGGATGTCTGTATGGTAAAATAAACTACAGTAAACATATACACAGAAGATGTCTCTACACAATGCTTTTATAAATCAAAGGAAAACATCTGTGAGTGTGACTGCGGATTGGACTGTAGTTAAGTGGCTATTTACTTGTAGGCAACACAATCACAACTGCGCGGCTGGAAGCGTAAATTGCGTAGTAGTTTTACTCATACGGTCACATTTTATCGTTCAAAACAACAGCGTGGACAATACTGGCCACACCCAAACCGTAACTCAACCAGTAACCACACCACGCGTCAGTGGCCGGCTACTTTATCGCAGAGACAGGTTTTTGTAGTTATTACCAGAGCCGATCTTATTCACGCGTGTAAATTTACATGTAATGTAAATTCACATGCAAATTGCTTGTCGACATTTTTCCGATACAGTAGGTGTCAATAGGCACTAAATGAAACAACACTGCAAATAATAAGCCTTATAGACAGCGTTGCAGGTACCTGTTAGACTAATTGTAGCGTAAATATCTCATTTTAATGATCATAAGAGCCTTTCACAGTTGTGAAACAAATGACGTCAAAAGGATTAAAGACGCTAGTAACACTAATTGTACTGTCCTGTTCACATGAATAGATGAAATGAAATAGGTATGTACCTATACTCGAATGTATTTTTAGATGTAGTGATAAGCTTAAAACCTGATTTTTTTCTGGATTTTTTCTTATCGTTAGTTTTTTGTCTACAGTTAAATGTAACATAAATGTCTAGTGAAATGACCATTCACCTCTCTTTCCAATTTTAGAATTTGTAAACTATAATATAATTTATTTATCTAAATATAGTACCAACTCTAAATTGTAATAGAACTCTCAGAACGCCATGACACATGACTTTTTTATAAAAAGACTTTTTAAATCTGCAATCCTTTCAGTTTTTATGAATCTCCTTAATAGTAATTAATAATTTTATTCATTAGTCCGGTCAAATTAGACCAAAAAATTAGGGTGAAATTACATAAATTCGCAAGAAACTGAATATTGGTAGATACAATTGTTCAAAAGACAATTAAAAAGAAAACCTGAAAGTTCCCCATCATTCCCGTGTATGGAAAAAAAATCACATTACTGAATTTTTCATTTTCGAATTTATATTGCTGTACTTCATTTAAATAGATGGATCTGAAACTCTATTCATTTGTAAGAAATTACTACTTATACCAAATGTAAGTTTAGCTTTGTATGCAGTACTTAAATATTTAAGTTACATAATTTATTCCTACGCGGTAACTAAATACGTGAGTTATTTAATTCATTTCTATCACCTCAATTTAAGTTATATAAATTATTTCTATGCGGTACTTCAATGTAAGTTATATCGTTTATTTCTATGCTGTACTTAAATATGCAAGTTATATACATTTGTTTTCATGCGGCACCTAAATATGTAGGTTACAAAATGTATTTCTATACGGTAACTTAATAGACAGAAAACTTTTTTAGCAATCTTAGGGCGTGTTCATTTTATTTTGTAATTTGTAAGCGTCCTATTACAGCAATTTGTATGTAAACGGCTCATGTACTCGAATCTAGTGTTATTATGTGTGTGTATGTACATTTACAGAGTGTACCATAATCTCAGTCAACCTACAGATGTACATACTTACCTATATATGTTACATATTTTTATTCATATAAGTTTTTATTACATTTAAATAGCTGTAAGAATACGTTTTTTGATTTCGCAAAAACATTATTTTAGTTTTTCGGACGCATTCGAAAAATTTGGAAAATGAAATATATGAATACAAAACTTTGTTAAAATCGCCAGAGCCGTTTTCGATAAAACATTTATATATTTGTTGTATATAAGTTTATATATTCATACACATATATGTATAGTATATCTTTATATTTATTTCAAGTTATTAGTTTTAAGAAAATAATATGCCTTCAGTTTTGAGGCTATAATGATATATTTAGAGACGCGGAAGCATGTCATTGATTGTGTTACGAACATACGAAAATACGAACGGATTATTTATAGAACTTTGTTTTGCAGTCGAATCTTTAAAATAGAACTTCTTTCTAAACTTTGTAAAGCTTTCTCATGTAACCACTTAGGGGTGGCATTTTAATAAAACTTTCTTAGTTTTTGCATACATCTTAAAAATAACCTGGAGTATAAATATCATGGTTCAATATTTTAGGCTCAGCGATAATTAATCAGTGAGTATCCTTTCCACTAAGATCTCCCACAGCAAGCAAACTTATGTAAGTCATTTGTAACTTAAAAATGTAGTATTTGGAATTTGAACTACTAGATTTACATTTAAAAGAGGTTAGTGATTTTTTTAACGTAGTATTATGGTAGTAATTATATGCAAGAGAAGAAAGAATAGACTATAAATGAGAATCTTATAAAATATTTTACAGTGTGTGCACATTTCTATATTTATTCTATTGACACGGGATTTTGAGTTTTATATTAGGCTTAGAACTCACGGAGCGGTTTATAACTATATCCGCGCGCGAACGCGTAATCTCAACATGTGTAGAATGAAACTATGGCAAAGTTAGGGGCTGTTCTATTGCCGCGATTTATAGCCGTGTTGTGGGCGGTTGTTCCACTGCAACGTTGTGCAATTTATATCGATTTTTCCGTCCATCTTGCAATTGTGTTCCGTCGAGTTTACGGTCACTTCCGCAACCGCGGCGGCTACGCAAACGCACAGAATTCGCGGTCTCGTGAGTCTTGAGTTAAAACAGTTTTCCCAGTACGCTCGTAGCGGATTTAAATCGCTCCGTGACTTCTCGTTTTTAGACTGATTTATTAACTGATTATATTATTTGATTTAATTAACATTTATTTATAATGTTATTTATTTTTATCTGTCCATTACGTTTTATAGATCTTTTATTTTAAGTTAATATTATGATTTATTATATATACAATTATTTAAACTTTTGGTAAATAACTACTATAAGGGTGTACGGTTTTAGCTAATTGTAATTTGCATTTATATTAGTTTTTAAAATGTCCGTATTTATTTTTTTAATATATAGTTTATGATTAATAAATTGTGGCTTTTCTTTTGAATACATCTGGAATACCTAATATTTTTTGGAATAATTTAACTGTACTGTTATTGCATTACATTCCACGAATATTTTAAACCAGAAAATTATTAAAACAGGTATGCCTGACCTAAAGATGCTAGAAACTTCCATGCTATGACTGCTATGGGATTTATCTACTTCTGTTGTTTTTTCATCAATAAGTTTTATAGAAGCAGAAGACTTACTTTATATTATGTGTTTAATGGATTCCTGGTTTATTAAACTCACTTAACGTTTTCTTTGAACGCAAAAAGTGGGGACTTCGTGATTATTCATTATGATATGTCAAAAAAAGTAAAAAAGTGTTTATCCTATTTGCGAATGTGGAAGACTGCTTTGCTGCCAATGTCTACATAACAATGTATATGAGCGTGGACTGTGAACATTTAACGCGATGAATTTGGTCCCGTGGCGTGTATTTTCGTGCTAATTGTTATACGCAGTGGCACTGCACTAGTGATTCGGAGAAATAAGATTATGAGCGGACGCTAGCTGCATGCGTCTACACCGTGCGCCCGCTATGCGTGTAATAATTCATCGTATGCATGTCTAGTGTGCTGCTCTTATTTTTTTAAATTTAAACTCGTAAATATGCACTGGTATTAATTTTAGCATCCGTCCATAGGTATTTTATTGTCATGCGGGTTTTTTCCGCATGCGTGTATTACCCGCCCCGCAGTCTCCGCGTCCCGCGTGCTTACGGCTCACCTTACAGGAAAACTAATATAAAACATTAGGATGCGTGTAGTACAGCGGACAACAACCTTTGTGATTAGAAAGGATCCATAATTACTAATGTCAAATCGACAAAAACTATCACACCCTTACGACAGGTTGTACCAAATCTGTATTCAACTTT
Organism: Spathilepia clonius; assembly: GCA_018250295.1. NCBI lineage: Eukaryota > Metazoa > Arthropoda > Insecta > Lepidoptera > Hesperiidae > Spathilepia > Spathilepia clonius. The sequence goes on along the minus strand of DWRA01000524.1, from coordinate 19,254 downwards.
TTATAAAACCTCAATCCTAATTGTTTGAACTAAAGCCTCTTATGTTGAAATCCCAAGTTCTAATGTAAATACCTACTTTCTTGAATAAAGTTCGCTGTATAATACCCAAGTAAAAGTCTTCTACGCTATTATAAATCTTTAGCTCAGAGGTATACAATATTAAGCGCCAAAACATATTTTATTTTACCATATATAGAGCTAGGTTTTGTGATTTTAGTTATACAATAAATAAAATTTTCACTAAAGTGGACTTGCTATTATATTCTTTGAGGTACAGAAATGTTAGTACATCGTATAAAAGCATATCTATGCTAAGGGAGCCAAAACAACAACAATTATTTCTTTATTTCATTTATTTTCAAGGTACGTGTACCTACATCCAGTTTTTGTTTATCTACATAAGTCTAATTAGCCATTTGATCAATTCGTATCTTGTATTCTATTTTATTATTTGTATTGTTTTCTATACTGCTAAATTGTACGTTGAATATGGTTAAGGTTCATATAACGGGTAACAACAACAATTCAACTTTCATTGTATTGAAAGTGAGGATCAAATTCTATTCTACACAACAATATAGTTGGCAAAATTTCTAATCTAGTAAGCAAATTTTCGTAAAGATTTTTTTTTCAAAACGATCTACTTTTAACGAGAATTTTTCTACTGAACTTTAACATTTCTACTAAACTTTTTAACTTTCAACTACTATAATTTTGTCTTAACTATTATTGTCCGATACACAAGGACTTACTGTCTGTTAACAGTTTAGATTGATCTCTCACCACTTTTCAAAACAAATAAGAAATTTTAATTTTAATTAAATTTGAAACCATATTCAACGAAAAACATATTTTCTAACTTGACAATGACATTTAAAATTAAACATCTATATATTTGCAACAACCATAGACAAGAATGTCTTATTTGAATACAAAAATACATGGTCGGTGTGATTTAATGCATTATTTTAACATTGCATTTTGTAGATAACTTTATTGGCTAACCAAAACTGTTTGCTTAACTTATCAAAATGGTGGTCAGTATACAAGAATTGCGAACATGAAGTGCATCGAAATTGCTCGTTTCCCGGTATATTTATTCCTTAGCGAAGTCATACGGCTACAAGGAGATAAGCACGGTTGTCACGACTCCATACCAATGGCTCCGCTGTCGCAATTCTATGTCAAAACGGACCTTAATGTAAACTCTCGGGATGTCTATTAAAATTACAAGCACATGAATGTCTGTCATTAATTTAAAATATATTGTTTCTTCTATTACATATATGTATATCTTAACTGTAATGGCACATATACAAATTTGAGTTAAATCAGAATGTTTGTAGCTTATCGTGGAATTGGTAGCTTTATATGTGAGTACTTAGATGATAGTCGTACTACATCGCTTACAAGAAAATATTATCATAATATATACCTTTACAATAAAATAATGATAGCTTTATAGTATACACATTACCTACATGGCAAACGAATGTTTGGTCTATAAGAAGTACTAAACTAATAAACTAAATAGGTACTTAGCATGATATAATTTTATTGTATATTTGCATTATATACGGGAATCTTTTGAGCTTGCTTTGTGCATAAGACAGTGCTCGAATGAAACATACTTAAAATGTAATGTCTTTTTCAATCTGCCGTAAATACTTACATACAATGTTATTAAATTTTCCTTATAAATAAATCTGTACAACGAACGAAACGTAAATTTCTGTGGTGGTGTGCAATAAAATTATGAATAGGTCAGGCAAGTCGAAGCTTAGGTAAAGGCAAGATCGACAAGATATAAGTTGATTTCTCTATTTGTGCATTTGAATGGTTAACGTTTATCCAGTGAGTGGCAAGAACACGTACCTATAACAAAATATTGTCTTCACATTTCGGTATAACAAACCTACCTACTGCAAAATGTCTTTTTATCTAACAAACTATTAATTTTTTAACAATATCGAAAATGCACGATTTTGTATGTCTTTTCTTGTACTGTACGAGTGCCAGTTCATAACTTACGATTTGATGTTTGATATACAAAAGTATTTAAATTAAAATTTGTTCTCAAGATACACCTGACCATCGTAATTAATTTCACAGGATAGAAACTAAACTAATTATCACAGTTTTAAAATTAAAATTACACGCACTTAAAACTAAAACTTTCTTGAAAGGTGAACATAGCCTTCCTTACTCTAAATTAATAAATAACTTATATTTTGTAGAGTGCTTCATAACAGCACCCGGTAAGAAATAAATTTTTACAAATGAAAGATTGATAACAGTTCCTTTACAAAAATAAGTAGAAGAAAATAACAAATTGTTTATATAACTATAATAAAATTCTTACTTTGAAGTTTTCTCAACAAACTAACACTAGCCATCACATAAATGGCACGAGGGGCGCGCGTGCGCACTATTAAGTAAAACAGTCATTAGTTGCGAGAGATCAGTCTATACGTTGTACCTTACACGGTACGTTCACTCCGCACTTACACAGTCGTCTCGTTCCTGCGAAGCGGTTGCAGTTCGCGTTGCAGGTCGTTGTAGTATTCGTGGTCCGACATGGACTCCTCCTCCACCGACCTTTGCGGTAGGTACTTGCTCGTCCCAGGCTGAGGTGTGGTCTCACTGCTACTGCCCTCGCTGACGCACAGCGATTCTAGTGGGACTGGATCTGTCGGTATACCCAGCGTTTGCGGTGGTATACCTTGATCAGACATCAAATATTCTGGGTTATCCACGCACCGTTTTGATCCAACAAAGCTGCCGTAACGTAATTTCTCCAAATCCTGACCCTCTGCTCCTTCGCCGATCAAATCCATGTACGCCGACGCGTTTTGATTTTGTTGCGGCGACGGCATTAGGTAATCATCTTCATCCAACGGCAGGTTCAATTTGAGGTTGCCGACTTGCGCTTCCTTAATTTTTGACATTGTGTCAAAGTTTGCTTCTAGTCCTTCGGGTCTTCCCTTCATGGGATCGCTGCAGTATCTTGAACTGGAGCTGTCAGACGCACAGACGCCGTTGTTGTAATAATGACGCATTTCCGGACCGTCAGGGCTGTTCTGCTGATTGTATCTCAATAGATCTTGATCCCAGTTCTCAGGTCTGCTCATCCCATCGGACATTGCACCTTCAGGGTGACTGGGAGTGGTAGGCCAAGATGCAGACGTACAGGCTTTCAGTGCAGTATTTTGCGATTCAATTCCAGTTCCACCAACACCGGAATTGCTGGGTGCAGTACCGGCTACTTGTTTTAATTTCGGTTGCAGGTATTCGTCAGCCTCTACTAGTGATTCGGGTCCATCCATCGCCGACGAAAGATTCCTTATCATCTCCTTCTCATCCTGTAATAGTTAAACAGAAATAAATTATAACAAAAATTGTGACATTTAAATAAGTAAATAAGAATTTCATTGTTTGTTTCACAATAAAAATTATTTAAAAAGCTTATTTTCGTACCTGAGTGGAATAGGATGGTAATCGCATAAATTTGTCTCCAGGAATAACAAGGTATCGACCGGGGTCTCTGGCCATTTCCGCAAATGTATCCGCAAGTTGTTTAAATGTAGGCCGGCTGTCGGCGTCTAACATCCAACAAGACACCATTACGCAGTATATGTCCAAGGTGCAAATAGTCGGTTGTGGCAGTTTCAATCCATTCTCAAGCAACTCTGGTACATTCCTGGCTGAAATATTAGCATACGGACGGGCTCCGTAGCTCAAAATTTCCCAAATTGTAACACCAAATGCCCATACATCGCTTTTGTGTGTGAATATTCTATGCTGCACGCATTCCAGAGCTAACCACTTAATCGGCATTCTACCACCTGCCGCTTTATACTCATCTTCATTTATATCTAGCAATTTGGCTAAACCGAAATCAGTAATTTTAACGCAATTCGGTGTTTGCACAAGGACGTTTCGCGCTGCCAAATCTCGGTGAACAAGTCTTTTATCTTCTAGGTAAGCCATTCCGCGAGCAATTTGAGTACACCAGTTTAGGAAGGCCTTCGATCCGATTTTCTCCTTGTGTGTCCTGACGTAATCGAGTAAACAGCCGAGAGGCATTAATTGCGTGATAAGCATCATTTGGTTAGTCATGCACACTGCAAGTAATTGAAGTAGATTTGGGTGGTCTACACTAGCCATGATGTATGCCTCGTCTAAAAATTCCTTGCTGGTGTTAGCTCCCGTGCCGTCCTTTAAAACTTTTATCGCTACAGGTATTTTAACATTTTCACCTTCTGGTACCCAAACACCTTTGTATACTTTGCCAAATGCACCAAATCCGAGCATGCCACCCCTTCTGAGTTCTGCTTCCTTGACAATTCGTAATTTTGCTAAATTTGGTTTAACGTTGGTAGGTCGTAGTGGCTCATTATCTTCGCATCCTGTTAACACCATTGTCATTTTCACGGCATCCTTCTTGGCTTTCGCTTTTTGTCTACATGTGTATCCGATGATACCTAGAATGACTAGTAGAAGGAAAGCAATCACTAAAATGATGACCAATACAGTTGGGATTTTAGCCGTTGCCATAGATTGATGCCCATTAGCTAATTCTGAACAGTATGGGTCGTCGATAGGGTTTTGCAAAAGTTCATCGAAGTAAATTTTATAAGGTAGTACTTCTGGGCATATGTCAGTGCAATTATAAGCTTGTTTGTCTTTATTTGTGCTAGCGTCATTCATGTAAATTTTAAGATTTTTACATTTGATACAGTCTGTAGAAGAAGGACCGGTACAGCCGCGACATTCACTGTGGCAAGGTGTACACACTCTGTTAGCTTTATCTGTGTAGTGGTCTGCAGGACATTCATCTTCACATTGGTCTCCTCGTTTAAATCCATTGCAGACTTGGCAAACCTGAGCGTGAATACCAAATCCGGTACATTTGATACACAGAGGATGGCATTTACGGCATACCACTTTGACTTTTCCTTCTAGTTGCTTAACATTTCCGACCCATTCATTATAGTAGCCATCAGGACATGGTTCGTTTTCTCTAAGGCAACTGAGAACTGTAGCTTCGACGGTTATTATAGCTTTTTTACAGGCATTGCAACCACCCACACCGACCATATTTGCTCCTCCCGTACAACCGTTAATACAATTGTAGTGGCATGGTTGGCATGTGCCGTTTTCGGATGGGTATCGGGATTCAGGGCATTCCGCAACGCAGTAAGGTCCATCGCGTACTCCCCTGCATTTGGTGCAATTTGCGCGACTTGGGCCTATGCATCCTTCTAAGCACTCAGCGTGGCACTGTTCACAGGTCTTTGGGCCGGCTTTGTACAGTCTGTAACGGAAAAAATGATTTTAAAATACTGTGCTATGAACAAAATTATTCAAATTGAATACAAAGACTATTGCACAATAGAAATATAAAATTTAACTACATACATACATAGAAAGCATTGTCATAAATTCAAGTTGACTATCGCAAATTAATAAGTAAAAGTACAATATGCATATGCATAAGACATGTCCTGTTGCACAATTTTTGACAAATAATGATATTCCATGTAACAAGAGATCAGTCAGCGTGTCTAACGAACAATGAGGCCAGCATGGCGCTAGGCCGTCGAACCGGTAAGAGCTGAGCTACCCACACGTATTTCAGTTTTGTTATGGAAATCAACCTCCCATATTTGATGAAGGCTGCCACCAGTTTATTGATGCACTTTAGCAGCAATCATTTCATTGATAGTTAGGTTGGAGATGTAAAGTTAAAAGATATAGTAGGTTTATATCATAATTGCCTTTGTTGATTAGAAACCTGATGATAATTATCATAGGAAAATATCATTAACATCAAGGAATATAATTTAATATTATAAGTCGAAATTTGTCTTGCATGTTTATTTTAAAATGCATTGCGCACAGCATTTATAAGCATACGAATTATAAGTGTCATGTCTTAAAAATGATAGTTGGATACCAACCCAGGTATGACGCTGCAGTTCTGAATGCAAGTTTCGTCGAACTTGTAGTTTCCGCACGACAGACACTGATCTGGACCGGGACCCCAGCACCCATCAGACGAACATTGAGGATCACACACCATATTTGCTTTTTCTGTTAAAAAATAATGATTATGGCAGATATATACATAATAAATCTAAGTAAATAATTACTTAGACAAAGAAATAAATATGCAATGTGAGGCTACGCTGCGCTGTTAATAGAGTTAGTTTTGTATTTGGAATAAACATTTTTTTAATATTTAATCCAATTCGCATCAGGCATTACGCGCGCGCTAAAATATCGCAAATGCTTTAATTACTATACATAATTATTATAACTAATATGAGGATCCTCACGAAGCGCATTCGCATCAGGACTTACCACACATTCTTTGATCGCCATTTTTCTGTATAATTTGTTTATGATCCCTGGATTTTACTAGAATATTCCATGCAATTTTGTCAGCGAAGCACAGGTTTCGATTTTCCATTATGGCTATTGCGCCCGAGTTGACTCTTTTCAAAGATTTCAACCCAAGTGATTTTAAAGATGTCTTTACAATGTATAGTGATGCGAAAAGATTTTCGACGACCTGACGTCCACCAATAACTTCCAGGTTGCGGAAGTAGGAAAGACTCGTGAAATTTGGATGGAACGCCTGTACATTCAAATAACCGGTGACTTCACGGACCGTGCTGAAAACTTCTAATTTATCTGGATCCATTTGTATGTAGCGCTCCCCGAACGAATAGTCTGGATTCACATGTTGGAAGCCCGTGAACGTCATTTCCAAAATTTCTATGGAACCGTCTATTATGGTGCAATCTTTAAAGGAATCGATGTTCCCGGAATGTATTGGCTTCTCAGCACGGCACGTCTTTGGACAGGTCACATTACACGGTATGCATTCTCCGTTTACATCGGTTTTATTTGGTGGGCAGCTTCTTACACATGCTCCGTTGTCTTTCAAGAGATGTTCAGGGCAATTTCGGACACATGTTGCACCATAGGCGTACTTTCCATTTGGATTTGGCTCCCACGAATACGTAGTAGGATTGTAAATTTGCATTGGTGGACACTCCTGGGAGCAAGTGCCTTCATCGTAGAAATTTCGGCAAGCGAGACATTGACTCGGCAAAGGTCCTGTGCAACCTCCAGCACAAAATGTATTGCAACAATCTCGTGGGTTTGGACCAAAGCAGCGCCCTTGTGCGCACTGAGGGCTGCAATTCGTTTTAGAAAACTTTTGACAGTTTTCAGGCCCATCGCCCCAGCAACCGGCTTCACAACTCGCATGACAAGGTGGACATACCCGTTCTTGTGCCGTGAAACTGTATACGAACACATATGTTGCGTTGACTCCCGTTATGATCTCTTCCCAATTAATCGTTTTAACGTGACAGAGATTATAGTTGTTATAGATGCCGACGCTTCCACGGAGAACGTCTCGCAGTGCAGGCAGTTCTAACGTAAATGCTGAAGACATCGTTACCATCAGCGCAAATTCTTCTTCCCGTACGTTGAGTTTAAATAGCGTCCGGCCGCGGATGATTTGCAACTGTGGCAAAACTATGTGTTTGACGTTTACGTACGCAATCAACACATATCCCGTAACTTCTCTTATGTGTTTCAAAAACGACAGGTCCATCGTTTCATTTTGCAGCCATGTCAATTCAAGATTTCCGTCCACGTAGGTGCAGTTCGTGAAGCGGTCTCGAAGATTCCGGTAATGAGTGTCGCGGTTCGAAGGGACCGACATGCGACCGTTAGTTCCGATGCATACTGAAATAAGAAAGAGTGAGACAACGTCAATTATAGACATATTATAGTAATATATTCAGAATTTATTATATTATTACTGAACAAAACAAGGCAGTCAAAAAATTGAAACTTTTACGCTATTGTTAATAAATATGTCTATAATATTTTTAAGTTTCCAGGGCCTTGTACATTAACATAAAATAAGATAAATAAAATATAAAATAAATAAATAAAACAAATACAATAATCATGATATGAAAATGAAGTGTTTTCCATGTGATAGATCTATGAAGAGAGGTTTGAATGGAGCATAAAGCTATAGCTCCAGATCTTTTCCTATTCATGATAGAAGTTTATTCAACGTATACGCGTTAAACAGTATAACTAGTATAAGGTATAAAGAAATTTTGAGCACTTAGCAAAAGGCCGTCAATAAAAAGTAGGAAAATCTAATGTGGCGAAGTTATCAAGAATTTTCCGTATATGGCCACTGACAGAAGTTATAAGTAGATACATGAGAAGTCATTTGTAGGCGATAGATGGACAAGTTTGGAGTTGCGCGCATCCATCGAGGAGGCGGTGCTATGTGGGCGGCACCGAAGCCAGTTTCTTCTACTACGCTACACGGAACACCGCTATTTGTGATCAAACTATGAATATAGTCTACAACGACGCTTTGTTGCGGTGGAAGATATCGACTCGTAGAACATAATTGTGCATGTAACACGTAATAAAATAAGTGTCGCGTGCCCGTTCACCGTTCAAGCTTCACAATGAACAATTTAATCCAAATAAACAATTGCGATGTTTTAGTTTTGATATTTTAAGTCAAACGCGCTCTATATAAATTCATTCAAGCTTGAAGATTTAAAATATGTTTGTTATTAGAATATTTTTATTACATTTAATGTAAACCATTTATACTATTTGATGTCTTAAGTCAAGTACCAGTCGCGAGTAACTCTATAGTCCTTCATTTTATGGATTACCTGTTCCAGGAGAATTTCGAACAAACAAATGCAGTAAAATCTACCTGCATGGAGGAACAATGGATTTTTTGTTACCATTGTCAATGTTCGAGTACGTCCACCGTTCTGGTTATTTGATATTATTCCTAAGTACACATTTAACTTAAGAGCTTTATCTTAAGCCTCGTTTTAAACATTAGCCTCTAGGGAAACCAGATGATAATATTATTATCGATATATTTAGCGAAGACTCAAAATAACATTAACACAATGATAACATCTAAGATTTCAAGGCGATATTTTCTATAAATCGATAATTAAAACGTTTCCCAAGATATTCACCAGAATGAAAAAGGTCCATTCGCCGACAAATTTTAGGACATTTTATATATTTATATAATCTGATTATCAAAAATTTTCGATGTCCGTATTCATTTATTCTTGATACGCTAATTTAGTATCGGCCATTGTTCAATAAACAAAAAAATATCGATATTTTAGAGTACAGTATCAAAGTTTCGATATATCGTTGCGTGCCTAGCCTCGTTGTGTCTATGTATCTCAATGTAACGGTAGATATCTATAGTTCTCTAATGTTTGCATAAGCGCGATTTTTATATAACACAAGATACAGGTTTTACGACAACATGTGACGATGATGTGGTAACTTGTATTACACGTACTTATTTTTTCAAGGTCTCCTATTATTTAGACATTTAACTTTATTGACCGTTGCATAAATTATTTGTTCATTCATTATGTAGTGATCAAATTGCCGCAACTTTCAAAAATAGCAAAAGTGTATTAAAATCCGACCAATTTCGATATGCCTGTGGTTCGGTACTGGCACATATTTTGTAAACACCTATATTATTAAGCCAAGGCACTTCCCACGTGTATACACGGCCGATTTTAAATGTCACCGGATAGTATAGAGCGTGTTTGTGATTTATGATGGTTGAATTTGGTCGTTTAATGTGTGGGTAGTAGAAATCCGGTGTCCGGTCGACCCAGATGTACTGGCGATGACATGAGCGATAGTATTGAAATGTGGAAGTTACGTCGCGCTCACTGCCTCTGGTCCATCACAGTCCACAGATGGGTGATTAACTTTCCACAATATAAACCATACAAAACGGATACTATCCCACGATCAAGAAGCATACCACAGATACCACTTTTCACAATACATCGACCCGAGTATCCCAACAACTCAAAGAATCACAAAAGGAGCTCAAAGTTTAGCGAATAATATGCCTATTCAATTTTCTTTGCGCTAAAGATGCGATCGAGTTCACGAGCGGTCTTTTCTTAACCAATCGCTCAACTTGTGTTCCTATAAGTGCTTAGTGTGTAAAGCTCGGCGACTGGTTTGTCTCAGGGCAATGTTTTTATCCAGTTACTTGCATTCTGAAGCATTGGAACCAGTTTTGTTCCACTAACATTTAATTCGGGTAACTCGACCTTTCACTACAATTTCTCATTGTGTATCATAGCTCGCTCGTCCGCCTAACTTCGTTCTTAGCGGGATAAAAGTAAACCAGCATTGTACATCGACCATCTTTAACGTACTGTTAAACGTCCTGCGATTGATCACCGGTGACTGAACGGCGTTTCGTAAATTTCCACGTCAGTGAAATGCTTTTTTCGTAGTACCGCGAAATATTATTAAAGTTTAAAAATAAAAAAATAAACATTAGGGAACGTTGGTAGCTTAGTAGAAGCGAGAAGTATTTGTTCGAAGCGATATTCTTTTACGATACAAGTAAAGAGTAATTCTTTGTCGAAAATATTTTTTTTGTAATTAGTAATTACTTTACTAAATCCGGTGTTTCGTCAATCTGTTTTATATGTTTTACGCTAGCTGTGACCGCGGTTTCACCCAGGTTTAAAACATTTGACATAAAAGTAACGGAAATTATATATCATCAAAAGTTTTAACAAAATGGAGAGCGCGTGGTAGTTTTTATTTTAACTTTTACGCGCGAAACCTTAATACATTTTTTGAAATAAAAGTAGACTAACTTACTCCTTTTAACATGAGCTATCTGTCCGAAAGTTCCGTAAAAATCGGCCTAACGGTTCCGGAGATTAACCAAAAGAAACAGGCAGACAAGAATGTTTATAATTCTGTCTTTGTTATAGATACTTTATACATATTCACATACATTTATTAAAACCATATTTTAAATATAAACAAACATTTCGATTTTATTTATTTGTAAAATTTTTAAATTTATGAATAATTATTTACAAACTAAGTAGATTTATTTGTAATTGCAGTTGTGTTCACTAAAAACAGATGTATTGACGAACTATTATAATAGAAGTATATTAATGTTCAACGGACTTTTTTATTTATGATAAAGCAGATGAATATTAACGTTTGAGTGTTTGTTTTTCAAATGCCAAAAGTCCACTTGAAGATCCTTGAATGAATAATTGAAGAATGAAATTTTATTAAACAGCTCTCGTTTTGTCTGTGTGATCATTAAATTAATCGTATTTTTGATCGTTCTTTTTGAGGTTCCGTACACGAATGACATAAACGAGAATTAAGTTATGTACTTAATTAATTAAATTAAGATTTGTTCCTAACAACAATTTTGCAAGCGTAATGTTCGTAAATGATATGTTAGAAAGTAATTGTGTTCTACGCAAAATTTATGCGTCGAATGACAAAAGATTTATACGTATTTTCCCTTACACTAGTTTAGAATTTAGCGACCGTGATTTTTTAATATATTAGGAAAATCAAATAAAAACTTATTTTCGACACCGATAGAATGGATGTATACTTTGTCGTATAAATCGGGGAATTTAAAGGGTTTCTTTTTGAAAATTCGCCGCATAATAATTACCTACGTAATTGTGGTTGTGTGTGAAAACGTACCGGTTAATAGGTACCAATCAGTTGATAAATAAAAGAGAAAAGTTACCTATTAAGGTATAAAAGAGAAAAGTTACCTATTATATATAAGTATTTTACAAACAGGTATTAAATATGTTCCAGAAATTTTGTAAACTGATACATTAATAATTTAATTCATTCATTGTTATTTATCATTAAGAATGAATACAAAACATTCGAATGAGAATCTATAAAATATTCACGTATTTTCAACATGAATGATAATAATATGGAATCGACTCTTGTTTTTTCTATCTTACACTAAACTCGTGAATTCCGACTAAATCACTAACGGTCGTCACATGTGTATAGCTATAGCCTAATGCTCGTTTCTTATATTTTCTTAATTATATAAGAGGCGTATTTAATTTAATGGACATGTTAAGTCATTAAAATGCAAAATAAAGTTTATATTCTACCTATTCCAACTGCCAGAATCGATACTAGTATTGCACTGAACATCGTTGTTTACGGTAAGTGGAATCCGGTTATTCTAAATTTTCAAGTTATTCCGACATTCGATATTATCACCGTGCTATCAAATGCTAGGTCAAGAAACTCTATGAATTATCTCGTACAAGTTTCCATGTTACAGCGCAACTGGTTCTAATTCGGCCGTTAATGAAGACACGTGAAGATGTTCTAACAGCTTGATCGGTTATTGTTGCTGTTTCTTACATTGGTTCTGTACGTAAAAGGGAGCCCTATTACTAAGCCTGCTCTGTCTATACATCTGTAAAAGGGCTCTATCTTTAGTATCGTTGTATATAATTTTTTCTAGAGAGTGTATTACGAGATCTTTTTACAGTTTTACTGCTGTTATAAAAATAAATAAGTAGGTTCTAAAAATAATAAAATGAAATAAAGGGGGTTACCGTGTAAGAATTGTCAAATTTCACACGCAATAAATAGGGTAGATTAGTTACGAGCTTGAGTCGGCCAGGAAGAAGAGGACATGGGGTATCTGCTTCTATTAGAGGTTGAATATTTATACGAATAAATAAATTTAAAGTGTCTGATCATACTGCTACATTAATTATTGTTTTTTATTGGATATGAAACTATGTAAGTCACGACAAAAACAATTATTAAAATTATTATCAAATTAAAATTAAAACCCATGAAAAGTGCATTAAAGGCATTAAATTTGGAGAATACGTATGTCATGATAGATTTTTTAAAGCAATTGGAACCGCGGGGTACATTTTCTGCATTATCTATGTGAAAATATTAACGCTTCAGATTCAAGTACAATAATTGTAATATTTATATTGAACGTATATGTAACGTTGATCCGAATTAAAGGTGTTATGGACATGAAATTTCGGTTTCGGATACGGATATATATATATAGATAATTTATACCGGTTCCGGATACTGTTATATGGAAATATTTTGGATTATCTGATAGTTCCTGTTACGGATACAATTTTTTTAACTAAATATAAAAACAATATTTTACATCTGTTTCGGTTATGGTTTCGATAGATTTTTATTTCGGATATCCGATAGTTTCGGATACGGTTACGGAGTTCCATAACATCTTGATCCTTGAACATAACGTCATCCACAAAAACACAATAAACATCTGAATTGCAAAAATAAATAGGTTGTCATTTGTGTGGAAATGTCTAAAAGATTTGGCATTTATGGCTATGCTTATATACTTATGCTTATTTATTTTGGCGCTTATCATAAATAACTTGAGACATGCGTGTGAATGGTGGAATAATGTTTATCTCATATTTTCCATATTCTGTTTTTATATCACCTACTATAACTTGTTATACAACTTTAAACTATGAATATTCTATTGCATACAACATAATAACGATTTTAAAAGTGATCAGCGCCCTCTGTTATCACGGTCTCATCTCATTTATCGCGGGCGCTTGAGATTATCTCAAATATCAATAGATATTATATTCAGACATTTGATTGCACTTTGAATATTCAACTTATATGAAATTTTAAAGAAGGAAGCCACGAAAAATAGTCGATTGTAGAATAAAACTAGTGAAGAAATTAATTTAAGCTACGCTGTCTGCGGTGTCTCCATTTTTTATTATTTATGAATACATGTTAGTAGTAGCAAACGGTCTACTTGATGGTAAGTGGTAACTACTGTCCATAGACCTTCGTTATCAACTGCAGATATGATTAGCTACCTTAGGTTTCACACAGAGACATTGCTCCCCCTGAGAATTAAGTTGGAACGCTTCGGATAAATCTGCCTTCAAACCAGAATACAGCGGCGCTTAACTCTGCTGTTATAAAGCACCAAAGCGTAGTGTTGACGCCTCCGGAGTAAGACTAAGTTCTACCGCTCTTTGAAGGATGCTAAGTTGCAAAACTATTAGAGCGAAGGCGCCAGCAAAACAAGTTATAAATAAATAAAAAATCTACTACTAAATATCGAGGTACGGCTTAAAGACATCATTACCACATTTCAAAATAACAGGATACAGGTTATTAGTAATATCGCTTATCAGTTTTTCTGTTATTCATCACGTATTTCTAAGCTTGATGTTCACTTTATGTTCATGTTTGTGAGCACTGAACACTATTACTATGTACGAATGCATGTATCTTTTTAAACAAATCTGTCTGTTAGTTCGGGATAATCTTCGAAACTGCTGGACCGAATATAGTGCAACTTTTAGTGGCAAGTGGCTGATATTATAAGGAGTATCTTAGGCTAGTTATATTTTTGATAAATAATTAGGGTTCCGCGCAAAAAAAGTAAAACGCGCTTTCACACAGGCTTTATTACCGGCGCTAATGTCAGTTACTGTCAGTTTTCTTTAAAAAGATTTTTTTAACTGTTCCAGGTGTAATATTTCATTTTTTTTTGCATGGTGGAGAAGCAAACGAGCTTGCAGTCCACCTAATGGTAAGTGGCAAATGCCGTCCATGCACATTTGTGATCCACCCCTGATAAGACCAGAATCCCAACTGAAGTGGACCACAGATGCGTTGCTACCCCTAAGGACTAAGTTGGAATGCCTCGTTAAGTTTATCTCCCTTACCTCACCCGTCAAACCAGAACACAGCAGTGCTTAACACTGCTGTTATTAGGCAGAAATAATTGGCAAACCAGAACACAGCAGTGCTTAACACTGCTGTTATTAGGCAGAAATAATTGTGGCGGTGGTGCCACCGGAGTCGAACTACAAATAGTTCTACCACCTTTTATGACATTTAGTAATAATAATATCAAATTTTGCCTACCACGTTTCGAAATTTTACAGTTAAGGTAGACAACAATTGGATAATATGAACTATTGTCGGGCGAACGGCCCTTAAAATACTAGTAGAGTACTAGTAGAGTAGTAGTAGTAGTAGTAGTAGTAGTAGTAGTAAATTATTCTGATATAATATTAATGGCTTTATTTTTTAATTGAAATCAATAACGAAATAATACTACATTTAATACTGCTTTCTTAATGCGTTAATCACGTTTAAGCATTTTTAAGCGAACAAGTATTTCAAGTTCGAACAAGTTACGATAAATCATATTAACAACTATGGGTGTTTTATAAATTAGGGGCATGTCGAATCTTTACGTAAAGGCTAGTACAGACTGAGCGGTTAGATAAAAGCGTTTCGTTGTAGTTGCAATTTTTTTCGCGGTCGTAGCAGGAAGATTTTTATTATTGTAACTTAATGTAAATCTTACGTAAACATCTGTAAATTTGTAACTATAACTTTTTTTTAGTTACTTTCACGTGTATGATTTAATTCAGTTCAAGTTTTATGTGATATTGTAAATTTTTAAAGATTTTTTTTTTGTAATAAATTTTAAAATACGGCTCATAAATCCACGGCATGGTTTTTACATAAAAAACTAATTAACGCATAGACATTGAGCTTTAGCTTACAATCATAAGCACAGTTAAAAAAAATACTAGAAACAGTAAACGCGTTCGGAGAAATAACTTCAACAACCCTTGGCTGCGTGTGTAAGAGCCCTACAGGTATGTCATTCACTCGTGACGTCACTCAATCAGGTTTTTATCTATGCATTCGTTTGACCCGAGGACTCCCACCCACGTAGTGATTACATGTAATCACTTGATACGATTGTGAGTGAAAATTATCGAAATGCCAGCGACTAGACTCGAACGAGAGAGGTTTCTGTAATCAATGATGACGTTAAGATATATCTATAACGTTAAATAAAAGTAAGGTGTAATGTTTAGTCTTAATAAAATCGTTTGTTATTTAAAGCATGTAAAATAAATAGAATAAACAGATTTAATGTAAAAATTTACTTGTTTGCAATAAATTAAATAAATTCTGCTGTTTAATTTTTATATAATATTTAAAAGCGATTTTACAAAAATATTTATCATTTATGATTTATAAATCTTTACCGACTAGCAACCAAGGATCTATCAACATCAACTATTGTGATATTTTTACAATTGTAACGATTTTTGTTCAGATTATCTCTTTCAAAGTTTATCGAAATAGACAATACATAACACTCGTTTTTCAATGAATATAAAATAAACATAAACAAATATTTAACATAATTTCAACAATTTTACTTCGTCTAATACAATAACTTCATAAAAATAATAGGATGTTATATATGTTGTATACATTAAAATAAAATATAATGATAATGATACGATGTCATATAATCTAAAATAGTCATTATCTGGCTTTTACTACTGTAAAATTTTGCATGATTGTTATAAAGCGTATATTATAATATATGTTGTCAGCATCTGGAAATAATGTAAAGTCAGCCACCAAGATCAGAAAACATATAGGAGGCAATACATAAGACGTTAATAAGATCTTACTGAAAATCTGAATTACTCAGACTGAGTGACTAATGAAATACAAATTCAGATAGCAATAAATCCACTCGTCGATTATACAATCAAACGTCGATATCGTTACATCTAGGTACTCGGCATCGTTTGCCTGAAACCTAAACAAACATCTGAAACCCAGATACATTAGTGTGAGACTAGTTTTTCCACTCGGCTCTATATACGTGTGCAAAGATTTTTCTTTTTGGAAATAAGCGTTAAATATTATTGCCGTTAATGATAGTATACGTTCAGCAATACTGACGAATCCAAGATTTTCGTTTTTAACTAGATCCAATCGAACATAGAATTTGATAGTGAAAATAAGAATAATGCAGAATTTTCAACTAAGCCGAACGCTCTTCAAAAAACGTCCTCCTACTTACCTGACTACGAAGGAAATATTGCTTTTTTCTCAAATTTTATCCATAAATTTATGTAAAAAAGATTGGATGGACTGAAGTAATTTTAAATTTTAGAAAGCTTAGGTTTTGCTATTTCTAAAATTTTGCTTCCCTCTTGACGTCACGGGTGACCTATGAAGTCAAGAGAGAAGCAAAAATAAGAGGTGAAATACATGATTTTATAATTGGAAGGGCATCAGCCCTTTGTCAGTTTTCTCAAATAAATCACTAAGGCAGGCCATTAAAATTGTAAGAAATTAGCGTGTATTGATATCTCGCTACATGTGTAAATAATATAGGTTTAGAAAATCTCCCCATGGTACAGACAGACACTCAAACTTTCTGTATAATTACATGTATATATAAACAAGCGGTGAATCTGTATAATCCGTGTATATTTAGTGACGTGCGCCACATTCGGACGAACCGGGCTGACCCCGGGTCGCTCTCGCCGTATCATAATTACCAGTGAAATAACCTGATTGTGATCACCGTACGCACACACGCACGCTTTGTTGTTTGTTAAACCAGTGGTGCTCAACATTTTGGATTTTTAAATTGAATTAATACTTATGCAAAATTTTATTTTATTTATTGCTAGTATGCTGACTAGCTATTAGTTACTATAATGACCATAGATGTAATAAGTTATCGTATTGTAGGTAACTATTGATATTAGATATTTAGTACCATTAGCTTAACGAGTAGTTAATCAATGGAAATATAATATCTATGTTTTTAAACGCATTATAAGCAATTATATGCATAGTTTGTATCTCATATTACGTAGAGACCCCAAACAGCGATGATCAGAATCAATTTACAAAATTATGAATAGCTTTACTACCACTATAGACTTACCGGTACAAATATCGAAACGAGGTTCTATTTTGACAAAACGAAACAGAAATTATAGATTGAAATCCCTTGAATCACTCGGCTCACTTTGGGAACCTCAGAAACAACAATTTATGCCAATGTCCGAGCACTAGTACGGCACCCCGGCGTCACTCGGCGGCCATTTTGTCTATCGCCTGTTAAATAGCCGCCTCGAGCCGTCGATACATCAATCAAACAAACAAACACGTATCATTTGAGCCTTTTTTTCGCTTCAATTAGATCTTTTGTAGTTCCTCTACAAAAACGGGCATAGGCCGAAATAAAATTAGACGCGTCGTTTAACGTTTTCAGACTAGTGTATATTGTTGTTGGCGCAATTGTTGCTGCATTGTTAAATTAATCTTTGTTTTCTTTTTAAGGTACCGTATCATAAGATGTATACGAATTTGCAATTTTGTATGTTTATAAAGAAAATCAGTGTAAAAGGTGACATAATGCTTTTTTAAGTTGACTGAATGGATAGGTTAGTATATGCTGGAAATGTATATTTTTAGTTATGTAAATTGTATTTCCAAATGTAGAAATACATTTTAAAGCTTTTGCTAAATAAGAAAAACGTTTATCTTATGGATGAAGAAGCTCCTACTAATATTAGGATTTTTTTAACGCACAGGAGTAGCAAACGAGCATGCAGTCTACCTGATGGTAAGCGGGCTCTGCCGTCAATGGATATCTGTCCCATTATAGAAGATTCAATAACCTTACAATTTTGCTTTGAACAGTTCACTAAAAATAAGTACTATAACTTTACAAGCCAAATATCTACAGAACCCGTTGGCTGCGTCTCGCTCTTGGTCCATTTTTATTAATTTGGCGCAGTAATAAAATTATCGATCGGATTAGAGATGTTCCCGATTGACATTAGATAAGCCGGTGTCTATTATGAGATAGGGTCAAATGGCAATGTTAGAAATCAGTGATTTAATGCTTACACGAAGTCGTTTCGTTAGTATAACTGTATATTCTTAAAATGTTCGTAAATAAATATTTGTTTTTTAAATTAATATATTATTAGCATGTGAATTAGTGTTTTATAAAAAACGAAAGATTAGATTAATAGAATATTAATAGCGTTGTGTTTTGTAAAAAATCTATATATATCATAAATTATTATTATTATCTGCTTTTAAAAATACGATTCTATCTCTAAATAAAGGTTGTCAAAACTATCAGGATCAACGATTTTGAGTTTGGAGATTTTGATAATATGATGCGACATTGAGGCAACCCTTTATTGCGAAATTTTATAATTATATTTTTAAACTATTCTAGAGATTGTATTGTATAAATTATTTGTCAATTATATTAATATCTACTTAAGCTTTCATTATATTATAGATACATACGTACATTATACATACATGAAATATATTAAATCCATCTTTTTTATATGATGGAGTAGCAAACGAGCATGCAGTCCATCTGACGGTAAGTGGCAACTGCCGCCCATGGACATTTGTGATCCACCCCAGATAAGACCAGAATCCCAACTGAAGTCG
>DWRA01000523.1:0-23894 GCA_018250295.1 Spathilepia clonius | reverse complement strand
AAAAAGAGAAGAAACTCCAAATCCGTTTAGAAATTTTAGTTAATAAATAATCCAAACTCTACATTATTTTCTTATCTGCCTACCTCATTTACTTTCTGATCCGTCCTAGACTATCAAAAACTAAGTTATAGAACAAAGTACCCAACTCTATATTGTTTGATTTACTTTTGGTAAGAATGTGCAAAAAAGGATTGGAAGAATGTGCATTTTAATTTTCACTAACAATCCTTTTTTAAAATGTACTTGATTCGCAGTAAAATATATCTAAAGAAACATGGGTAGTGACATTTACATAGATAATAATACCTACCCAAAAAAACAAAATATTTTTATCATTATTAGATTAATACTCATTTCACACAATTTTTTTACATAGTCAATTTGTATTGTAATTGTAATAAGGTATAATCGACATAAAAAGATCTTAAGTCTTGAAACTACACAATTCAATAATATCATTATATTTACAGAAACTATAAAACACTAAAATGCCGTAACATCAGCTGTTGGTCTCACAAACAGAACAAAACTATGGTGCAGTGTATATAAGTAACACAATAGGCAGTGTAGTAGGTAACACAATAGCTATTGTAGAGGTACTGAAAAATAAACACCTAGCTCAAACCTAATATTAACGCCTTAAAATATATAATTCCTATCTATGAAATACACTTATGAGGTTATGTTAAAACATTCGGGTAAATAGCATAATGTCAATGCATATTTTTTAAGTTAGACACAAACTCAAGACATTTTTTCTTATAAGAATCATCATTACGTTCGTATAGCATATTCCTTCACAAACAATCAAATTGATTACCAATAACGATAACTGCAATAAAAACAAAAATGCCACACATACATTTACATCTTAGTACTTTCAATATTATTTAAAAAGCTGTTTTAGTTACTTTGTTTTTTTATCTGTTAAAAATAGAAATTCAAGAAAAATATTTAAAAATAAATATACATATTTGTACACTAAATACGAGTCACCCTTACCCCTATTTCTTATCTGGCAATTATTAATATGCTTCTTACTGCGTCAATAGATGTCACTGTGCCTAAAGTTAGAACACGCTGGTGAGATTTTTTAAACATGGTATATAAGGTCTGGCCGAAACCGTGACGTCATACTAACCTTACGTAGGGTAGACCGTGATCAAGGAGGCGGTTACCCCAGACTGGCACCAACCATTGCACTTAGGTTGGGTTACCGCGAGTCTGTGACTATCCTAAACTGGGATAAGTCTTACGTCTAATTTTTGGTAGTTGGACTAGCGTACTGCGCGGTCCTTTGTTAATACGAATCGTATATATATTTAAAAAAATTATATGGGCAATACCGCGGGCACGGGCATGCGACGGTAATTGTCACTCCTACACTCAGCAGATACCCCACTCATACTTACTTATTTCTCCAAATCACTGAGACTTATTGCGAGTCGCACACAGCGGGTTCAGACCGGCAATACACGTACGGAGCAGACAACCCTCTTCGTGCAAAAATGTAGGCCCTGAATAATATCGAAATACGCAAGCGTGCGAAACACAGATATTTGACAATTAAGACGGAAAATAATAAAACCAACATATAATCGCTTCTACACAATTCACGGTACATCACGAAATATTTACATGAAATCGAACCACCATGCAAGAACACGTTAATACGGAGCATGCAATTAACAAATGTCATATCATAATAAATCGTATCTCTGAAGCGTTTATAAACAAATATACAGCAGTATTTTATGGCATGAAGTGATAATAAGTAGAGATACATTTTAATAGGAAAACTTAATATGGCAATTAATACGGAACTATCATCACCAAACTGTGTCAATTAGCTAAGACGTGACATCCAATTACGAAAATGAATAAACGTAATCGTCATTTCCTAAGTTACATGACAAAATTAACAAATTATAAATACCAACCATATATTACCAACTGTAACAGATAGCGACGCAATTGTGGTGGAACTCCACTATATACATATTATGAATGTAAGCAGTGACCATAATTATAGTTAAACGCAGTGTCGTAGTATAGTTTCGTACCAACCTGTGGAAAACTGGTTATCATAAGAAACAAAAGGCCTACTTACATGAAGAGATATGAAAGTCTAAAAATATATATTGACGAAAAAAAAAACGAAAACCTACTCCGTACATAGTTCTATACGAAACACCTGTATTTGTAAAATTGCATCAGCGCATAACCCAGCCTAGCTCAGACCCTAGGTAAACGACATATCAATTTCTTATACCTATAAAAATCGTGTCAAATATCTTAAGCTTATAGTTATTCTATTATAAGCTTCATGCGCTATTGACCTGTCTCCTCCTCCTTCTTAGGTAATGATTACATTTTTTTATCACTCTCTGGACCCACCGATTTAAATTATGCCATGTCTGTCAAGTCAGTCTATACCTATCGTTTTACTACATAACTATCAAGACGCGTTTGACTTTATTCTCAGTTACCAAGGCACCTCTTAATTTCAGGTGCGACACCTGCCCTGCTGGTATTTTAAAAATGCCCACTTAGCATTAGGTAAATAGGTAAATAATTGGAAGTCCCTTTGCTATTACTTCAATTCTCCTAATGGGTATCACAGACCGATCACAGATGCGCGAGATGGGCGAGCTACTTCTTGTACCTGTGCATACTGCCTACTTCGTACACAAAAAATTGCGTTAAACGGTAATTCTAAATAATTATCTAAATATAATTTGGGTGAAAAATAGAAGTGACATTCACGTAACCCTAAATAATCGAATCACAACCCTCTAACCGTTCATCCACATCCGACAATCATCAAACCACAACTTAAAATCTCCAAATTTTATCTTAGGATGTTTGCGTACTATGACTTATTTCACCAGATGAATACAGTACATCTGAGTAGGTATACACTAAATATTATGATATGGTTTATAACTCTACAAAAATATTTCATTTTTAATGATCCGTAATGACACGCAATTTTAATAAAATTAGTTACGTTACTTGAATAGTCTTACTGAACAATTATTTATTATTATCCTTAACTTAACTACCAAGTTAAGTGATTTATTAATAAACGAACTAATTATACTTCAATGGCATAATTTGATAAGGTGTCACCTGGTATGTACTTATTACAAAGAATCCTACACATTTTGAAAGATTGCGTTTAAAAGTATGAAATGCAACATATCTATCCTTTCTTAAAACATACATTTGTAAAGTTCGACGATAACTATTACTGAATCGACCGTATGCGCTGATCTTTAGGGTATACGCTAAAACTTCAGCAAGTGCACGGAGAGAGCGTTCGCTCCGAAAGTTGGATTCGGCACTTAGACATGCAGCGGGCAACCGCCGTGTAAGACCCACGTCACTTAGTGGCAGCGCTCCACTGATTTGGAAAAACATATCTGTGAGCCGGCACCCTCCGCGCGCGTCTGTCGCACAGCCGCATGCGCGCGCTCCTATTCGCTCCTATTCGCGCTGTTCACAAAGGACGCAGTACAAACACGCTTCAGTTTTAGCGTACGCCCTTGCGTTCTCTTTTTAATTATTACAGTGTACTTACCCTAATAAAATAAAAGTTATAAACGAGAATAGTATGAGAACAGTTCATGCTTAAAAAAAAAAACAAAAAATATTTCTCACTAATTAGTAGAAAAAAATTAATCCCATAAAATCGTCAACATTCATCAATCCCAGAAAAAAACTTAACCCCAAAATTAAAAAAGAAAAATCAACTGCTGTAAACATGATATATTTCATAAACAAAACATTTCAGAGTTGCCACCACCGGCCAACTCGGTACTAACCGGGTTAACTAACCACATATACCGCGATACCACGACACGCACCATCGCGCACTGTATGAAAGAAAAAACAGAACATAAGACACAATTTATTTGAACACTTTACATGAATTAATTAGGTAAAAAAATACATTAAAGTATAAAAGTTCGTATTAACTTTTAATAGCATTCAGTTCGATTTCACTGAGTCTTCTCAATTATGAATAAATCTTCGGATACTAACAGAGTAGTTGCTGCTACGTGTCGGCTGTGGTTGTGCTCGGTTTGCTATCAAGTTTTTTCAGCTCGAAACTCCGAAGTGGGTCGCTTTGACGTGCCTGCAATATACAAATTATATACATTAATTTTATTCCACAAGGTTGTATATTTGAACGTTTGTTAAAATTGCGGCGTAGTTATACAAATAATACATATTCCCTAGGCTCGTGTAAATCGTATTCATGTAAAAAGATTAGCAACATAGGGCACGGCCGGTAACTGGATGGATAACCGCTATGGTTATCTTTCGCACTTCCGTGCTTCGGGAGAAACATTAACCAGTCGGTCCTTTTTGTTATTGCAGTAATAATATACAGTCCTCATAAATTATCGAAAATACGTATACGAATACCCAACACAACAGTCATTATATTTATTTTCATCCACAATTTGTGCAGCAGAATAGTGTGAGATAAAGGGTTCCCCGAGTAATAGACATATCTATTCCCAGCAGAAGTAGTAAATCATATAAAAACCTTATAATCGACTACCCTAATTTCTACAGAGTTCTGAAAAAACCTTTAGTTAAAGATCTGTAATGATAAACATGTAATTCACCTGGTACTTATGTCTTTTAGCACTTTCATAGTTGCCCGCTTTCCTCTTCTTAGGCACAGTTGGTGCTTCCACCTCGGGCTCCGGCTCATCGCTCCTCAGAGCTGCTGGCAGCAAATATTCAGGCACATGTGCCAGTTGCGGCTGCACCCTCACCGTATGCAGGGCCTTATCGCGCCTTAATGCTGCTAAGTCTGTCGGGTTCTCCTCGAAGTAACCCTGGAGATGTTTTAATGAAGATAATTAGTGTTACTGTTTCTGTGTTTTGAAATATTTTTTTTATTTTTCAAAAGTCAGAGAGAAGATTAGTCGTTCATCAAAGTGATATGTACGATTGGTGTCATCATGTGAAATATTTTATAAAATATAAAGTCCTCTTGTACAAAATCTTTTTTGATATAATAATAACATTCTTCTCAGTTTCATTGATTATTGTACAACATAAAACATTGAGTCAGGTAAAACATACATACATAAAGCACTAACTCTTAGAATCAAATCAAAATTATTTATGGATAACTACTACTACACTAGCATGGCTGTAATAGTGCAAAAATAGCCCTGTAGGTAGCGATAAGCAAAATCAAACTGCATAGTAAACATATACTGCCTATGTTTACCAAATACGTAAAACGAAGCCTACTCGTCGTAATGATAACGGTAAGGACAAGCTGCATGTTGGATTCATTGGATAAGCTACTGCTAGCAAGTACCTGCAGCTTCTTGCAGTTGAGCAGCTCGAGCTTGATCTCCTTGAGGCGCGCCTCGCGCACCGCCACGCGCGTGACGGCGCGCCACGCGTCGCGCGAGCGGTAGCGGAACCCCTCCACCTCCTCCAGCGCGAACGAGTACTTCCTGCGGAAACCCCACCGCGCTTACAACCACATACACTCTACAAACGCTACCTTTCGTATCTATCGAACAAACTAACGGTCACGTACAGACAGCCATGACACGTAACTCGAGGTGCACGCTACGTTAATTATCGTTTAATTTCGTAATGTTATCTATTTCAAAATATTATACACTAATAATTAAATAGCAAATTAAATATACTCACTGTAAAACTTGCTGACCATTGAAGCCTTTCGACAAGTGATCCTCGACAGCGTCCATCAAGGGCTTCTCCTTCATCGCAACAAAAGATAGTACTGACCCCTGTGGAGAAATAGAAGAACAAGCATTATTGTAATGTTTTGTAGGGGAAAAACTCATATATTACACTATTACCATGCACTAACAGCATAATCAAGTTGCAATCAAAACAATATCCAAAGACTGGCTAAGATTTACTAATGGACTTACATAAATGATCAATAATAAAGGCTTTGTATGTTAGAAATCTGAAAACTTGCATTATCTACAATGCCTTACTTGATTATTTCCTCGTGCAGTGCGCCCCGCCCTGTGTACGTAGGAGTTGATGTCAAGAGGAAAGTCGAAGTTGATGACATTGGACACGTGCTGGAAATCAATGCCGCGGGACACGCCGGACTCCTTATCACGTTTGCGTTTTGATTTTTGCTGTCAAATAAAACAAGGGTAAGGCAGAGATGTTTACGTGTTGTGTTTTAACCTATTCCTCAAAAGGTCACATCTATAGTCAATTTTTGTATGACAATAGTTGAGGTCAGCGAAAAAACAAAACACAAACAGGTGAGCTAATTTCTGAAATTTTCTCTCACCCTATGCTAAAGCGTTATCGATATAAAATATGTCTGAAATTTACTGGTGAAAAAAGTTTGGCTATTTTTCCCACCTATGCTAAGGAGGAAAAGATTCAAATATCACCTTATATGTATACTTATATGTAGGCTGTTATGTATATGATGTTATAACTGAGGATGTCAACTTGCTTAATATATTATGATGGTATAAATTTAGGGAAGTATTAATAAGAAAAATATAAAATCGGACACCAGGGTGCTGCTGCTAACTACTACAACAAACCCTTTAATATCAGTATGACAAATTTAATATTAAATTCAGAAAATCATGTTTAAACACTTACCCTTCTCTTTCCGAACTCTTCACCCTCTAAGAGACCACCATCAGGCTTTTCCAAAGCCTTCTCATCTGATGCGACAATAATCTGATACCTTCCACGATTGAACTGGTCCACTGACAAACATCTGACAGCTGCGGGTAACTCTGAATTGAGGACACAAGACCCAATTTTGAACTGCTCTAAATATAGCTTCAGTCTGAAAAAAATATAAAATAAGTATTATGTCAATTAATGCTTTCAGAAATAAAAGTGTTACATACATTAGAATTATGAATTACTAACTTCACTAAATTTCATATAATAATTACAAATTGCTAACATAATCACTGTAGAGCCCCCTAGCTCCTACGTCATGAAAAATAAGTGAATGAAAGAAAATTAATACTTGAATGTAGCTTTATAATGTCAGGCAATGTTTTATTGGATACTCACTTATAACACCTATCTACAGTCCTGACAAATATGATACTCTTGCCTCTGATCAAATTAAGCTTCAGTAAAGCATACAATATGGCTGCTTTATCATCCTCCTCTGCATATAGGTGGTAATGTTGCAGCTGTGATGATGGGGCCAATTCAGGTTCTTCCAACTTCAAGGTTACTGGATTTCGTAGAACAATTTTCTTGAGGCTCAGAACATCATCTGACAAGGTGGCTGATGCAAGCACTGCTTGATATATTTTTGGCAAGTGACTGCAGGACAAATACAAAAATTATCATTACAAGTTTTACATATAAGACTAGTAAAAGTTGCAAGTTAATCAATCAATCTTATTAGCACAAGTTAGACGATTTGCTAAACTCACTACAAGTTTACATGTTGTTAGACACTAGAAATATTACTGTACTCATTTGTGTCTTGAAAATAATTGCTACTTTCCAGGCAAATATTTATTAAGAAACTTATTTAAACTAGCTGTCTGGTCTATCTTATCTCGATAAAAATATATAATTTTCTAGAGCTAGTAGTCCCTTAGAAAGTATTTAAAGACTATTCTTAAAAATTATAAACCATCGACAGATGCATATATCACCATACAAGATCAATTTATAAAACACCAGTAATACTTACTTTAATAATTCCTTAATTTCATCTTCGTATCCGAAAGAAAATACTAAATCTGCTTCATCAACCACTAACATAGCTAAATCATCTTTCAACCTCATGTTATTTGCCTTCAAGTGTACTAACGTTCTAGATGGTGTTGCCACTATAATGTCTGGTTTATCCGATAGTAATGATTTTTGAATGTGAGTGTCACCACTTGAAGAAATATCTATGCATCGAACTTCTCTTGCACATTTCAGGGTTAACTGTCCTATTACTGATGTTATCTGAAAAAGTTAATATTTATAATGCTTCTACATTTATATAAATACTATGCATTTATGTTTTGTTAAATTTACATAAAACTGGTGTACCATCCACCTGATACACCATATGCCTGACTATAGAACTATAGAATAGACTATAGACTATAGAATATATTGAAAAACCCCATATTTTACAACACCCTTTAAGACAAATCCAAAGGCAGTGATTTTTGTTTAAGTGTAATGTATTACAAGTCTAACATTATAATATTCGCTGGAACAATGCCAAGCTACTGGCCTCAAATGATTAATTAAAGGCAACTTATGCAAATCAATTACTGACTTAAAATATTTTAAGTTTATTTTTTATGTACCTGTCCACACAACTCTTTACTAGGTGACAATATAAGGGCTCTGATACATTGCTGTGTGCTTGTGTTTTTCAAATTTAATATCTTCTGTATAACCGGAATAACAAATGCTGCAGTCTTTCCAGACCCTGTTCTGGCTCTCATGAGGACATCCTTGCCTTCCAAAAGGAGTGGTATTGCCGTTTCTTGTATCAATGTTGGATGTGACCAGGATAACTGGGATATTGCCTGGAATTAACTAATTCAACTTTAAAATCATATAGCAGGACTGTTTGAATATACAACAATTATTGTAATGTCAAATTTGCTTACACATTTCTATGTGGAAAAAAATCGAAATAATATTTGTGTTCAAACGCAGTCCTAACAAATTAACATTTTTTAAGTTATCTAATATTTCGAATTTTAAAACAAAACAGAAAGTCTAACAATGTTTAAAACACTGGTGTGTTTGTGAAAAAGATGTAACCAACTTGTAACACTACATAATTTTATTTATATTTAAGCTGCTATATACAATTCCGCAGCAGGGGATGCTCGCCTATTGTGATTAAACCATGTGTGATTTATAAGATAACAAGCATCACGCCATTATAAGACAAAACGTTTTAGAAGGCAAATGGAATGGATTCGGCGAAACTATCATTATTTTCTTATTGCTATACCTAAATTAAATCTTACAGCAAATAATTACCTTTAGAATTCGATCATCCAACTCCATTTCATGAAACATAACCTTTTTATCTTCCTCCATAATGGCAAGTGTTGACTATAGTGAACTGTTGTACTGTGTGTCGTTGATGTCCAATAAATGTGTCACTAATTATTAAAATACGTAAAGATTACTTTAACATCCCTTATTATAAATGAATCAAGACTCATTTTATTGTAATTAAATTTATGGGCAAACATAAACGCTCTACACACGTGCCAAATGTCAAAACTCCAAATCCAATGCACTCTTGAAGTTTGCGACATTGCCATTATCGTTTCCAGTTTCCACGGTGTAAAAGTGCCAAACTAATCATTAAATAAGCCAGAATAAAAATATAAGTAAGATCATTTGAAAAATTCGTAGAACTTTGAGAATATTCAATACTCAGACACTACTCCAAGGTTCAATGAGTATTATTTGATTTTTTGTTGTTCATTAATCGTATATTTTACATTATTAATCCGACGTTATTTTATTTATCCCTAAGAAGATTGTACTTCTGTATATTCAATATCGTTGATAATGAACATAACAATCGCTATTTACGACAGTATATGCACTAAAGACGTGTTTCAATAAATAAAGCGTTCTAAAACTAGTTAGAAATAAGGGCCACATGCAATACAGATTTCAGAATACATATTTATAATCGTTGCAACATCGTAGCGCTAAAATCAATAATGATGTCCGTTGTAAATATCGCATTACAGTTTTTTTTTATTTATATTAGTTTTTTCTTATATTAGTGACACAGCAGAAAGTATACTTATTGTAAAGGGCATATAAGAACAAAATGTATAATCTTACAGAGTGGAGCAATATTTTACGGTTGTAAAAATAAAGAGTTAAATATTACGTGGAACCGAAAATTATTTTGTATCAAAATTTATCAGATTTTTAACGTTGTAAAATGTTCATTACTTTTTTTTTTATATAGCAATTACTTTTAACATCTCGGTTGGTTTAATTCAATAATTTTAATGGCAACCCAGACAAATGGCCGAGTGTTTTCTGCATTGCTCTATTATTATTTTCAACTGCGAAATAAACTAAAGTTACTCGTTTGAGCTTTCGGTGTTTTAAAATTATAATTATCATTCGTTTCGCGCTTGCTTATTTTTCCACAATGATGCGTTCCTGACGCTCTCGCGATGTTTCACCGCGGATGCGTTACGGGCCGTAGTTCATTGGCTTATGTAAAACTGGAAATGGTGTTTCTTCCGTGAGTGATCGAAATATTTGAAATATAGTGGTTAATGTCTTCAGTGTGAATGTGGGTGTATATCCAGTGAAAATGTCTAATTCGACGGCTCAAGTGTTGATGAAGAAGGGCAAGAGGGGGGCTGCTGCGTACATCCATGCAGACTGCGCCAACGGGTCGCCGCAGCACTTGGGACCTCTTCTGGACGTGCTGCTGAACCCGAGCAAGGCTATAGACGAGTGGGAGACCATCGACTGGTGTAGATGGCTGCTGGCCGGCGGAAGGACCCCCGACGAGTTCGCCGCCGTCGGTGAGTTGATATAACTGTACTCTGAACTACCTCTATTCTTTCTAGGTTATGGCCTGTCAATGTACTGTAGACGCTTTATGCACAGTATAAAACTTATTAATTGGTTACATAGTACAAAAGCAGCTTATATTGTCATATTTTATTTATTCCATAAACTTTTACTCCAAGTATCTTTATACTTCTACAGATGTTGACACAACCAAACAATGCCTTTCAAGTACAATGACTAAACATTGTTTACTTGATGTCTTTTATGATTATACTTTATAACATGTATCATATCATATTCTAAATTAATATTCTTACATGTTAAATAAACATGATGTAAGTTCATGAAATTGCAAAATATTAAAGCTACTTGTGATTGAGAATAATGTTTGTTAGTAAAAACAAGCAAACAAAAGTATCCATTGTCAGTTGGAGCCAGGTTTTTATCACAGATATAATGTTATATAATTCTTATCAACTCCTTATCTTTGTTTATTTGATCTGAGCATAATAAGCCCTGCTTGCAATCATAATTCAATACAAATATGGTCTAAAGACGGCTAGAAGTTTGTTTATAATAATTAAAAGACTAACATCCATTCTTGTAATTTATTGTGGCAATTTTTAGGGTAAAAATGTCTTCTGTGATTCTTGCAATAGTACCTTTATTATATTACATAATTTTTCATTGAAATTTAATGAAGGCATCCAAATATACATTTCTAAATAGAACATTTAATTATCAATTCAATACAATATGCTTTTACCTCTGTTTTAGTAGTATACAATACAATAACGATTTACAAACAATCATACAATTATATATTACAAATTTATTGAATACTAGCTGGGCCAACCAGAGATATCACCTGTTAAGGAATATGTAATATGGTATAATATAACGGAAATTTTATACCTTCAGTAGATTTAACTAAATGGGGCATGCACAATACATTTTATGCATGGGGTTAATTTTTTTTGTGAAGCCCTAAAATATTTTCTAAAATAAAGTAGCTAAAGCTACTCTTTATTACATTATCTATATGCTAGTAAAAGTCTAGTTAAAACAGGTCCAGCCCTTTCTAAGATTAACTGGAACAAAGAGAGAAAAAAAATATAGTGTTTTTTGTTCATCATTGTCATATACATTTAATAAAATGGTTGATTTGCCATTACAAACACACTTCAATTTTATATTTTTGTTTGAATTCAAATGGTTTATGTCACAATGCAGAAGTCAACAGTTAATATATTGTTCACAGCTGTGATAATTGCAGACAACTTTTATGCACAAACATTTTTTATGATAGTGAATTAATTAATTAATTATAATTGTAGTTTAAATTAATGTTTTAAAGCTATATTATCAAGTAGATTCAACTTAAATTTTCTATAAAATTTTTAATCATACTATTCTAGTATCTATGTATAGATCATACTTTTATATTGCAATGGATTTATTAACCATTTATAATTGTCTTACCAATGTTAAATCTCATTAGACATCCAGCAAGGATTGGCAACTAACCTCTCTTCACTAGGCTATGGAGTCATTATGGTGGAGTTTAGTCCAGACCTTGGCTAGTTGTATACGGAGAACTGAGTCATGCAATAGAACATAAAATGGCTTACAGCCGGTAAGATGGAAAAAATGACATAACAATGAGATGATCATTTTATTTGACACAATCTCAAAAAATAGTGAACCAATACTTCTTACTGTAATACTACTATCATAAAGCATAGAAGTTTTTAGCCATCCAAAGATTTTGAAAACCCAACTTTTACCTCTGTGGTATTTTAATACAAATATGTTTAGGGGTTTCTCTTAGTTGTATAATACTAACTGTTACTTGCAACTTCATACACACAGACTTTAGTGTATGACCCGTTTATTATTTGATGCCTATATCATAAAATGGAACTATTGTTCAAATTTCGTGGTTTTAGTTTCAGTGATTTAGGCTCCTTAATAATTAGTCCTTTGGTATATCAGTCAGTGAATCTTTCCACGTTTACATGTGTAGGTTAAAGGCAGTAATAGCCTCAATTGGCAGTCCCAGGTCCAAGGAATCTCAGGCAAAAGCATTTATGATTTCAAAGTTACGTGCATAAAAGAAATTCGTTATTACTTTTTTAAACAATGAAGGAAGAGTTTGTAAGGAGAATGACAACCTTTAATAAAAAGATCTCAAGGCTGTGTGAAGTCTACCAATCTGCATTTGAACAGCACTGTAGATTATGGCTTAAAGCCACTCTCCACACTCGGAGAGGTAATCTGTGCCCAGGAGTGGGACAATCATGTGGTGACGATCATGATTTCATTGATTATAAAATATTCGATTTAATGCATTGTAAAAAAACAATTAGGTATAATATACCCACATCAAAAATTACAAACCTCAATGTTATTTGTTAGTTAACACAGCCATTTATTAAGGATGTGTTAATGTATTTTCTGGTGCCTCCAATCTCAAATACAAGGTTTAAATAATAAATTTTGATAAACACTTTTATATTTATTACACAGCAAATTAGGGTATCTACAAAATATAAATATTAACATCTTGTTACAATCAAATGACAATATTTTTTTTTGTAATTTAGACATGGATGTTTGTCCTGTTTTTGACTAGCTTATATTGCTGATATTGTGACTTACAAAATGTCCCTCAAGCCTGATCTAATAAGAGGTCCACATCTACTAGAATATCATTCCGTAACTGCCTTTAATTTATTTTTTTATTATATGCAGCAAATGAACACACAATTTATCTGATTATAATTGGCGACTGCTACACATGGATATCTGTAATTAATTAGAGGCCTACCCGACATACACAGGGGCATAGCTGACCCTGAGTACAGTGTTGCAAAAACGTAGATAAATATGTGTCCCTTACCATGTCTTTCAAACCGGAATACAGAATCGCTCATCACTGTTGTTATCAGGTTGAAATGGTATGGCGGTGATGCTGCCAAACAGTTCTACCCCCATTTAACCAACTTAAATATGTATAATTTACGATTACTAAAGCAGTGACCCTGTGACCACTATTTACAACCATGATTAACTCTGTGAAACTATAATTTTCTGTTTTTACCATATTTACGTACTCCTATGACATTCTTAATGTTACTGTTCAAGCTACTATTAGTCATGTGATGATATTGCTACTAAACAAGTCAGGCACAAACTGTGAAACAAACATAGGAATGGAAAACAATATCATGCTCAGAAATGCCTCTGTCTAATCTATATATGAAATATAAAGTTATCTGCAATGAGCTGTGTTGCATTGTTTGTTTGTATGTATGCATCCGCCATCTTGGCCATTTTCGTATCGCCAATGTCGTGAGCCAGATGTATAGCGACCTTGCAGTGATTCATCATGTACACTAGTAATAGTACATGGTTTGACTTGGATGCAATATCCAAAACCTTCATATTATCTTATATATTTTTAAATAAAGAATTATTGTACACAACAGCCATTTCTAATGGCAGAAGAAGTCAAATTTTTTGTTGTTATGTTGAGCTAGCTCATACTCAAATTTGTTTTTTCATATCACCGAAAACGCAAAATCCTGTGTGTGATGTTGATGTACAGGACAATATTAAGGTATTCATTGCTTTGTAGCTTCCTAACCCCAAGTTCCCAATTGGTTCAGAATTTTTTAAAATTTAGATTGTCAAATAATGCTATAAAAGTTTCCTATGGATTAAATAAAATCATATTCTTATACATCTTAATTAAACTACCTATATTATAACTAACACAGGTATTTTACATTTTTTTACAAACACAACAATTTTATTTACTTGTGTAAACTAGCAAACGTAAAGGCGTAATTGGATTGAAATAATATTAATTAAAACGTACAAAAAACATTAAACATTGTAGCAAATACAGAATTGCAAGTCTGGGTCAAGAGTAGCCGGGTCGCATGAAGGCTAGGAACTGACCGTTTACGCCCTACAGCCATTTTTAGTTCAACTCGTCACTGCTACGCGAAAATAAGTTTAGTTTTCACGCCTT
The DNA here is from genome assembly GCA_018250295.1 of Spathilepia clonius. Taxonomy (NCBI): domain Eukaryota; kingdom Metazoa; phylum Arthropoda; class Insecta; order Lepidoptera; family Hesperiidae; genus Spathilepia; species Spathilepia clonius. The sequence continues at coordinate 9,310 of DWRA01000523.1, read as the reverse complement.
ACGACGCATATCGTCATGCTTTGTGTTACAACTTCGTGTTCCTGACGATAATTGTTCATGGTAAATGGCAATTCGCTCGTAGGTCGTGTCTTTGAGATGTCCTTTGATCGTGGCATTCGTTTGTTACTTGGAGACAAAGGTGGTGCGATATTAAGCTGTAAAGAGGCATTACATTTTTAAAATACGGTTGTCTTATTAACAATGTATTTTAGGAGGCAATGTTTTGACCGCAATAGAAACTTGCCTGAAAGTTTCCTGGCTATGTTTTCAAAATCACCCTTAAGTTTACGTGTCACCAAAACTTTTTTCATGTTTTTAGATTGTTGTCGATCCGTCAATACGACCTTATATTGAAGACATAAATCTGTTTCGATTGGAGTTTTATGCATAGATTTTACTCAGAAGGACTTAACTCTGTCTAGTTTATCTACTTATGTAACTGCTGTGTACGAAGCGTGACTTTGTGAAGTTCTTCCAAGAGCATCTGATGCATGGGTGTGATGCATCTTTGTTGAGGACTTCAAATACTCCGATAAGATGGAATATTATCATGATTGCTGGCATGTGTAATTAAATATAACTACAATCTGCTTAGATAATCCTTGTAACTAAAGCCGATATGTACGTATATGTGGAGAGTGAGTTATATGGTATAACAAAATTTCGCCAACCAACAGTAAACAACATTAGGAACATTGGTTAAAATCACCCTTAATATTTATGCAACGTTTATCACATGTACCACCCAATTGCAGAGAATTACACGAAGATGCAACATTTAGGCGCAGTGACTACTGCATTGCGGTAAAAAATATTGTGAAAGGGTACAAAAGTAGAATTCTACAGGGATGTCTGCACTTAACGGTAAGTAGTCAGTTGGTTACTGCCGCCCAAACACATTTGTAATTAACGTTAAATATTATTGGACTTCTACTTGAAGTAGACCACAGATGCGTGGCTGTCCGTGGGTTAATGACAGTAATGGTATGTAGTTCGTAATGTTACCACGTGTAGGTGTCTTACCACACCGTTAAAGGCAGAATACAACAGCACTTAGTACTCCTACTATAAGGTAGAAATATGCGTATAGTGTATTAATATTTTAATTAGTTGCAGTGCCTATTCTTGCAGCTGAGGCGTATTGCGTCGTTAATACTAACAAACAGAATGAATCATATATCGAAGTCACGAGTTCTCTAATTAATCCAATAAAGTTTGACGCACATTTTAAAAGACGTAATCCAGTACATTAATAAGTACAGTATTTCAATTATATTTACGTATCATAGACACTTTGCCTGTCTTTTTAGCGGTCAACATATTTGAGATAGTTAAATATTTATTTACAAAGCTTGTCATTTGAACGTAATTCGTGCTTGCAAGATATCCAATTTATAAGCCAAGCCTATGTGTGCACATATTTCTGGGTTGGATTTTCTAGTAGACAATTAAAATGATTTATTTAGATTTTTGGTCTAGGTGTACTTACTATTGGAGTATATGCTTATTGCAATGTGTTTTCCTCGCATCAAAGACGCAGGAAATCATTCTACGAAACAGAGTTTAGGAAGGGTCTTTAAAGGCTTAATATTACTACAGTACAAAATGACTGCAAAGCAAGTCCAATCGAATTTATCTCATTCCACACAACACACATGTGTTACAAACGTGCAGAGGGCATTACATGTCTGTTTTTTGCCACCTGTCTCATGCCACGCCGCCCTTGCGCCGCTTGACCCACATGCCATCATTCGATACGTCCAATTTGATCATTTGTTTCACCTTCCGTGTATGTGTGCTGTGCATGTTTGCCATATTCGGAACAATAGTTGAAACATTACGTTCGTGGACGCCGCTGACCGCGTTACATTAACTACTACATGATGGTTGGCTATTACAAAATTATGTTTAGGTATAATAGATGAATGACAACATTACGAAAAATTAAGAGTTAATCTATTTAAAGCGTAAAATTCTATTAAACAATGGTAAACTCATAGTGTTATATTAAAAAAGTATTTACGCACGTAAATATTTGAGTGTTAATCCTATTGTATAACATTTTTATGATAATGTACAAAATTACCTATCTGCCAAATGAATCTTTGTCAATTCTTTGTTTTTATCTTAATGTTATTTAGATAGGTTAAGATTTTAATCTATTTTAATTCTAATCAAATCAAGTTTATTTGTAGAAATGCTGAATATAAAGATATTTACGATACAATAATACGCGGTTCTACTTGCGTTTTTGAAATGTGTGAAAAAAATATAACCAAAATTTATAGTTCATCAGTTTTAACAAAATGGGGCACACCCGGTAGATAAAATACATTTTTAAACGGAACCTCAAAATATTTTTCTAAAGAAACTGCTTAAGTTAGTGCTTGTAACATCAGTTATCTTCCAGTGAAAACCGTTTTGGAGATTAGCTCAAACAAACAGACTGACGGACGAACGAACATGTTAATAATAATAATAATATATTTTTATAAATATCATATGTGCATATTTATTTGTGTAGATTTACATAGAATTTTTCACAGTATTTATTGTAACTTAGATAAAAACGAAACAACAATTCTCTGAACTGCCTAAAGACGAATCATCTTTATTTCGACATTTTGTACATAGATAGGTAATGACGCGATGAAACCGCTTTTGCATCCCTAATAGGTGGGGTTTTCTAACTATTGTCTAGAAAGCATGCCATGACATCAACTATTCTTGACACTTAGTTCGTATTAGATATTTAAATGGTGTCAGCTACTTCAAACACATTAGATTTACGTTACAATATAATTTTGTGACAGCTCACGAAGGGACAGATACATATCTCACTGATCACATTCCAGTATGACCAGAAGTACCTTTTTATAAGATCCGAGATGAAACATTAATGTTGTGTAACGTGTTCTTTGAGAACTCCATGTACTTAAAGCACCGCACTCTTGGGTATGAAGATGGGAGGAACTGTTACCTAGGAGGAGTTTATGCGGCACTCTACAGATGGGTTAGAGATTTAAATAGCGACTATCATTGTTTTGGAAGCAAATTCATTTGCCATCAATTCAATGAGGCAGAGCAGTAGTGATTAGACATGGTATATATAGTACAGCACTATAGTTTTAAACTGCTTTATGTCCCAAAAACAAACGTCTATAAATGATCGAGGTAGTTTAGAACAGTGTCATTTGTTAGTAAGGATCACTTAGCGGGGTCGGGTTGTGTTGCCGTCGCGCCCGGTGCCCCGACCGGTTCTAGGATCGGGCCAGCGCCGGACCGGCCGTCGTCTCTCTTTTATTTATTTCGTGTCAATCGACACCATCGACACGCTCTTGAGATTTTTATCTATTGTGTAATGGCACGTTTTATGGCATATGTATAAAATATAATGTATGTACTTATACAATTTTGTATTTGTTTTGCACGGTCGGTTATACTGGTTTCTTGTGTACCACAAGATATTTATGTTTGATACTCAAGCAGAGCGATAATAGAATTTCCTGTGTTATGGGTAACATAGACGCACATAAAAACGGATACAGAAACGTCTAAATCTAAAACAATAAGATCTAACTTCGACATATATCTACCTGACCGACTGACGAAAACTTAAGCTAGAATTCACTTGATATAACATGAGTATTTTGCAAAGGTGAGGTATTAGGGTCATATTTCTATATTCAATTGACTATTGTAAGTATTTATAATATTTTATATTGTTCATATTGATGTAATCTAACTGGCTAGATTTCGATTTTATAACCTTAAGTTGATTAGTCTCAGATTTATGTATTTATTGGCTTAAATTCAGTGTTGCAAGCTTGCACTGCACCAACTAAATATGAATATAACCGCCAACCGCCAGCTGTAGTGTGTCAGCTACCTATTATAAATCTAATAAATAAATCTGTGTCCATGAACTTAATTCTTATACCTTAAGTTGATTTATGACTATATACCAAAGAGTGGAGAATGCGAGAAACTGATGATTGTATTCAGTGTTATTTGACTAACCCCATACAATTTGCAAGTATTTGTGCATAAGTATTAAATATCAATCTTCATGTGCTTCCACATATATCATGTCGGCTGTTGTAATTAACGCCACATGCAGACATCGCGATCTATCCAAACCATCACCAACACATCTAATTTGCTGGCATAAAAAATGACGAAATCCGATGAAATTAATCACCAGCCACCCGCGAAGCGTTTCTTACCATCATGAATGACAACCAGTTCGCGTGAAGACTGCTCCATCTCCTTAACAAGTGCGTTGACTCCGGCGCGTTTCGACCGCGGCGCTTCACCGGCCGGCCGGCCGTCGACCCCTCGAACAGCTGATCCGCAGACACGTGCCCTCTCCCCCACGGACTTAGGGAACTAGTTCCGAGAATAAACAGCCCTCTTTTTGCCCGCTTGAGTAATTGGCTCAGTCTTTATCGCGGGCGATTATTGTGATGAGTATGGGTTAAGCGATGCAATACTCCTTTTTAACATCTCTCCCATAACAGACTGGTTTACTCGCAGGATTGAAGTGAATATAGATTGATATGATGTGATGAAACGTTTTTTAGCTATCTAATTAACGAGCGCTCTGGTATATTATTAGCATATTACGCATAGTAGTTTACTCGGCGGAGACAACGATTACCCGACAGCATTACGATAGATGAAATGTTTATAATATTAAAACAATTTATGTAATATTTATATTTAATTTACAATTTCTGTATGTGTGCAGTTTACTTTACGTAAAGTTGTCCAGGTTTTATGTGGTGCTTTAATGTCAATAATTGTTGAACGAACAATTTTATATATTCATGAATATTGCCCAATTCTTGTGCAATTAACGGAATACTGTTTGCACGTTGAGCAATGACAGGAGGTCATGGTATATTCATATGCAACTTAGACATGGATAAGGCTTGCACGAAAGGGTTGAAGGTTTTCCGTTTCAAAATTCTTTCAAAGGCACTATTTTTCATTGTCCAATCTGATGATAAACCGACAGGTGAATCGTCTGATAAACGTCAAACTTAATTCATTTGAAATTGCATTTTGTGTACGTTTTAGTTGTCTAATTCCAGTTAGTGTTTCTATCACAACAGCCAAGTCACTCGTGTGCCAGAAGGAAAGTGCAAATGACAGAGCTCTTGTTATTATAGCATAAAATGTATCGAGGGGCAATAACCACGGCGCTCAGCGCTTCGGCTCGGTCGGGGCCCGTGCGCACGCGACACTTGCTAGGGTTGCTGCACTGCGCTTATTGTATTGTATCATATTTTGCGTTATATGTAATAAACAGTCCAAAACAGATTTCACATTAAATAAGTCGAGATACCGGCTCAAGTCTGTCAAATTAAAAAAATAACAAGCGCCTCACATATTTTTAATTGCACAATGTTAGGTCAATTACATTGTCGCCTATGAAAACTTCATAGCAGCTATGGTACTTCAAAATCTTAATCTTTAGTTTTAAGTACCTGACCTGTTTTACCTTAGATTTTTTTTAATAAAACCGCGTTTAGTGCCAGCCCTAGACATAAATCATCACTAACTTTGCAACTCCTCGTTAATTGCCTTATTGATTTGATTAATTGGCTCTGGATTGGTTTTTATTTCCTGGATCGCGGAAACTCTTAATTGTTCTGCAATTGTTGTATAACTCATAGATCAAAAAACACAGATTTAAAATCTCGACGGAACTAAAAAGAAATCTTACTTTTATATAGTGAACTTAAGTTATAAGGTTTGAGTTACATTACTAGCATATTATATGACACAAAATTATACAGGAAAACTTTTACATTAATATGTTTCCCGTTTGAAGTAATATGAAGTTAGAAGCATCATGGAAACCTTAGAAATAGTTTGTTGCTGTAATGGGAATATAATTATATGCCATATACAACTTCAAACTCATAAGGATTATGTTACATTATACGGACTTATACGTTATGTGAGGGAATCTTGAGTTATTTCTTGAATGATTAGCTTTTCCTGTTCTTAAAGATATGTGTAGTTAACCAAAACACTAAAATACCTGGTGAACTATGATCAAAACGCCGTTCCGCCGCAAAGTTCCGCCGTGACCACGATCCATGCATCTGGGTCGAAATATCGGCAACTAAGAAATCAAAACTTCGTATCGTGAGTACCCGTTACATACCAAAATGTATGATCAAAACCTCCTATAAAACCTATTGTATCTACTGTCATGAGATACCTCATACGCATTTTTTCTTTGTGATACGGCATGTCTCTATTACTATTATAATGAAATCAATGTAGATAGTTATTTCACCTGATCTGTCAACCAGATTTAATTGATTTTGACGTTATTACAAAATTTGAAAATAACGCAAGGGCATAATGAGTAATGAGGGAATGTATACTCTTGAAATTGAGCCAAAAACGCGCCTAATATTAGACAGGTACGGAAATTGTTTGTAATTTATAACCGCTTTATATCACGCCGCTAGTTAAAGTTAAAAAAACTTATTTTTATTTTTATTTATTTATTTTTATTTCATAAGTTTTTTCTTTAAAATTCGTAGATTTTTACGTGGCATGAGAGTGGTGGCACCCGGTGTTACTCGTTTAATACATGTAGCGGCAATTTAGCTCTGCTCTGATCTGCTTTCAAGTGTGTGGCACATTAGTAACGTGAGATGTTCCAAATTAGTCAACATTAACCGACACTATTCATCAAGTTCAAGTACGACTCCGGTTCCGGTTTACTTTAGTGGCTTGTGTACATGGGTGTAACTTCAAGCAGATAGTATACTCTAATAATTCAATTACGTTTAAAAACATTTATACTATTTCCAATTTTGTGACCAAGCAGTAAAAGTGGAATATAATAGTATGTAAGTAAATGTGGGTAGTTAGTTTTGAGAGTACACGTCACAAGGTGTTGGTGTCAGTCAGTCTTCGGCTGTCGGCTCCTATGAATGTGTCAGAGCGTTTTGTTGTAATAAGTGTCAGAGACACTAAAAATCCGTTCCTTTTTTCAGTACCAGCAGTACAATTACTGTACAAAATAAAGTCTCTTGATTTAAAAATGTTTGATAAGAATCCGAAGGGACTAATTCTAAAACCACTAATGCCCCTTATTAGTAATGTTATTAATATATTCAGTTATTTCTCGAAATTTCGAACTTTTGTCGGCAAATATTGCATAGATTGATATAATTAATGGCAGAAGTAAGAGAATAAAATGCTATTGAGAATTACAACAAGGAAGTTAAGGTCGACTTATTGCTACTGTACAGTATATAAATTTATTTAGATTGACTGTTTGAAACAACTCGTGATTTATAGTGGCCCATACTCACGATGATTAGTCACTTGGCGCGTTCAGTGTGAAGCTACACATCCAGCGGTGTGGCAAACGCTTCCAAGCATATAACGTGTATGCTTACGTTTGTCATTTCATTACGGTTTTCCTCCAATATAAATGTTATGAACATTAGCTATCAATCCCATTTCCGTGATATTTCTTTCAATCCTATGTTATCGTATTACTACTTTACTATAGTTATTTTATTTAAAGAAGTAACATTTACCGATTTACCTTTATTTTATTTGGTAGAGCGGAGTATTTTTTTTATGAAACTGAAATATCAAACAAGTGTGCAGTACACCTGATGAATCGGTTGCCAATAGACATCTGAAAAAAAAACGCACAAAATCCAAAATCAAATATACGATTATTTGAAATCTCCCAAGATTAGACGCTACCCTTAACAACTGGCGACTTTTTTTTTCAAGAACCTTTTCATCCCTTGATACTTGACACTGTTGTTATAGGGCAGAAGAGAACGCCGAAAACGTACCTAATATAGCGTTAAATCAAATATAAGTTTAGGTTACCGCCGCTGGTCGATAGACGTCTCATTGACTAGTTAATAAATTCTACTCATTAAGTAATATAAACCTAACAAGCTGAAGCTGTGTAACAAGTCACGTTCCGTGTTAGTAGATCTTTACTCGTATTAGCGTATTTGAATAACAACTGTCTTTCAAGTTCTTACTTAACTAAAATTGATGGTTCGGAAATTATTGATATTTAAATTTGTAGGTCGTATTTCGAACCTGTAGTAGATTTCCAAAAAAATATTGTAACTGACGATTTGTAAGTGCGCCCGTAGGTCTAAACTAGACATAGTTTTTATTTGAAGTTTGAGATGACTCGGGGTAATATAATTATATCAATTATCTGACTCAGTGGTATTTCTAAAGCTTTAATTGTGTAACTGACTAAACACCAAGAATTAATAAACTGCTTTTGGCGTTTTTTCTTCATAACCATCATTTTTTTTTTCTCTTCTAACGCTACAAAGACTTAGTGTTAGAAATGATGGTTTTTCAATAGTTACTTCGATATTTTCGATAAATACTCCTTAGTCTATATTTATTTATAAGTCTTTAAATTTAGATGTCAAGCTACTTCAAACTAGTTTGTCGAAATAACAAAAATAGGTTTGAGGTCAATAAACTTAGTATTCACCATATATACCTGTATTGTATCTAATCTGTTGAAACCTCCGATGGCACTATTCCGCTTGTTTGAATAACGTATTTGCACAAACAATAATCTAATTCTAATTTAATTTTGATGCGGTTTTCCTCGTTAGTCGGCACGAAGTCATAAACTTTGGCGTATAAATTGTATTTTTTTTAAATTCGATTTAAACACTGCCGTCCAAGAAAATTTTAAATCGATCTTGACATCCCTGCGGTCTAAGTGGGATTGTTATGCCACGCACTTGAAGTGAAATTATAAAATGAACTATTAAACGAACCGAAATGAACTATCTCAATGTCGAAATATAATGAGAAGACCGTTTAATTATGTTCGATGACTGCGCAGTTCTGACCACGATTTAGTGTGTGCGACCATCGACACGAACGATTCATTGTATTATCATCTTACCGAGACGGAGTCATTCATTGCTGTAGGGCAAAAATACGACAATATGATTGCATAGGTAGGAACGCATTAACGAAGATGTACATGAGCTGTACTTTACTTTACGATTATGAACTATAAAAGTACTTACATTTGAGGTTAAAATTAGCTTAGATTTCCGCAATACTTCAGAACAGACCACAAATCCAATAAATCCGATAAATGATGGTATACATTTCCACATAAAATAATTATATGACATTCTGCACGTCTTATACATACAGGTATAGCGGATTGTTGCGATGTAGTTTCTTACTAACTTAGTATTAGACTTTGTTCTTCTAATCTGATTTATTTATATAATGTAGGTACTTAGGCGATTTGCTA
>DWRA01000522.1:0-23899 GCA_018250295.1 Spathilepia clonius | reverse complement strand
GTTTAAAGGGTGTGGTAAGTGAGGTAAACTTAACGAGGCATTCCAACTTAGTCCTCAAGGGTAGCAACGCATGTGTGATCGACTTCAGTTGGGATTCTAATCTTATCTGGGGTGGATCACAAATTCGTGGGCTGCAGTTTCCACTTACCATCAAGTGGACTGTATGCTCGTTTGCTACTCCATTATTTAAAAAAAAGCAAATGACAATTAATTTCTAATACGAACAGCCTATGGTTTGAACCACGGACCCCTCAATTGTGAGGTCGTGACACAACCACTAGACTATCACTGTTTTTTGTGTATTTAATTAAGTACAGTGTGATACTATTAAGTGTTAAACTCGGGCAGTAGCAAACAAAATCATATTTTGGATGCATGAAGGCGAAATGATGTCGTCACTCGGTTTAATGACATTTCGTTAATTCCTAATTGCTAAATGATGCAATGAAATCCATTTGTCATTAAACGCGTCATTTTCGCAATACATTAATTGGCTGTTTGTTAAATAGTACAAGCTGTTTATTATACCATCAAATGTATATTTGAATATCAGTAAAATAATTGGACCTACTTATGCAAACAGGAACCAATCCACACAACGAAAGTGTTGAGAAAAAGCTATTTTTGTCAAAATTATGTATACTGTAAAATGTTAGGTTATTTTTAATAAAATCCATTTACAATATTGCACACAATAATTTGTTCTATGTATATAAATACAATATTGTTGAAAATCACCAACAAATTTAATGATTTTGGCTTGTGTGGATTGGTTCCTGTTTGCATAACTAGGTCCAATTGTATATCAAATTTTATTAATTTAACACATCCTGGGTCCTCCGTCATGATCCATCACTGATTCACATCACATCAGAGATTAATCTACATCGGACCAAAGCAGTGGACCAACTGATAATATAAGATATTATTGCTTTCGTAAGAAAGAAAAGCTATACTATTAATAATCACGAAATGAAAAACGATATGCTCTTCATTAATTAATCGACGCATTAATTATATTTCCGCGGTAAAAACAGTAAACAGTCATGAAGCCGTGATAAAAATTAAAACTGAACAGAGTTCCACGTGGGTGCAACGTGGATGTATAAACAAAACAAAATTACCTACTAAAACAAAACAATAAACAACAATAGCTACTAGCAAACAATCACAATCAAACAAAGGTAGCAGCCCATTGAAAAATCCTGCTTTGTCGACCTAATCACCGTTAGAAATTTATTACCTATCACTTACATAACTGCAGTTGAACTAACTCGGTCACAATGGCCGAGGTCGTGCGCGCGCGCCGCTCCACGCGATCACACATTTACCTGAATATCAGCTGACATACTCACTTTTCATTTGAACCTGCATGAAGAATCATCACAGTTGCAAATCAGTTATATTTCATTAGAATTCAATAGATTTATGTAGTTATAAGTGGACTGTAGTCATGGGTTTCAAGATGGCTGTATTGTGCGTATGTGTTGTTGTCTACGCGCGTGCGCAGGATTGCAAAGTTGGCGGGAAACGGGTAATATGCCATTTTTTAATATATTTCCTGTGTTAATTAAACATATCGATTGAATTGATTAATAGGTAATAATTGTAAAAATATTTGAATATGAAGTTCGCAAATAATTATATGGTTATTATAGTTACGGTAATAAATTCAAATAAATTTTCGCGTAATCAAATATGATATTAGATTTTAAAACTAAAACCATTTACTGTTCCACTATAATAATGGATACAAGAATACGTCCCTAAGTAAATATTATTGCTTCAACTAACCTAATTTTAACATAACACGTACTTCTTAAACATTTTTTTAGTAATTAAACTTACATACGCATTAAATGATTTTTTATAATTCTAAATATTTATAACTACCGTTATATCTAGTAGTCAGAGTCACAGTTTGTATAGAAAACAAATATTTACAGCTCCTAATAAAATTGGTACCTATAAAGATAGAGTAGAAACGCAAAGGTTTCTCCCAAGTTATTTTAGTCGCTTCTAAACACGGTATTAAAGTGACGGTACAAAGGAATCTCTTTATAATGCAAAATCTTCATTTACAATTGGAAATATGTAAAACAGCTGGATCCATAAGGCTTTGCCGGTCCGTGTGGCGCGTGATGTGCAAATCACTTCGAACTCATAATTATCCTCAGTAGATAACTTGGTTGCAAGTTTTTCCTACAAGTATTCATATGTACTAAGAAGGTAAAGTATTATTTTATGTGTTTTATCCTTAACAATTCCTCAACGATTTGGTATAACATGGTAGTTATTGATTTTATGTATGTAAGCCTTCTATGTGTTGTGTGAATATTGATAAAAATGTGAAGAAATTAAATGTTGACTAACAATATTTTTAAAAAACATTATTATATACCGTTGAAACATAAATTAGGCTGCAAAGACCAACATTTTTATTAATCAAGATGTTTTCAAGATTATTTCATAATAAATAGGTTCTTCTACGCATGAAAAATAAAATAAATTATACTAATCTGTTATAGCCTTTTCATGTCACGCGGGCTTACATCCGCGTGATAAGAAAAGGCTATAAGGCGTCCTGCGCCGAATGCGTGCCATTCGTATTATATCGTTTAATAGATACTTCTTCTGTTGATTAAACCGAGATTGCAGGGGGTTAATTTACACATGCGAGTAAAACACGCAGACACTCATTAACACGCGTGACAAGAAAAAGACTTTCATTGACACGAAATACATCATATGTATATAAAAATATTACTATTCATCTGTTCAGTGCGCGGACCATGAGCAGTGCTGTGGAGGTTGCTGTTTTAATGGTGAATGCATTGATAGTAAGTATAAATCGGCCTATACAATTAATATAATTAGCGTGTATGAATACAACTTTGATAATAAAATATGTAATAAGAGTTGGTCATGGTATTGTTATCGGCGACTAGTAAACTAGTAGAAGTAAGGTTGATAACAGATTTAGTAATTCTTGGCATATTTCACGTAAATTAGTACATTCCATTCATGTACATATATAATAATAGACATAAGAGATAAAATGTTGTATGTAGTATGAGTGTATACGTTTAGCGACTCGATCGTCGCTAACGAGTCGGGCCATACATTCTCCTAGCAGCGCCCGTCTAACGTATCGGAACTAAAGATTTTGCTAAGAGAAGTATGGGCCAACTCGTTAAGGAAGATCGAATCGCTAAACGTAAAAAACTCATACTAAGGGTACTGATAACTTCAACTCTACACTTGTCCAAATAAAGTTACAAATATTAAACTTTAAAATGTGGAATTTCGAGAATCACAGATACCAGTAGACGCTTCAATTTTTGATTGATTTATTGGTCCCGGAGAGAAATTTATGTTACGATGGCATCGGTATCATCATTCATCATCCATCATCCTGCTGCGGCCAATTTATTTGGGGCCAATACAATATGATAGCTCATATTCATATTGGATTTGACCAAAGAGCTTAAGCATATTCCAACGTATTGAACCAATCTCATGCAGCTATCGTTGTGGACAGATTATGAGTAGATATCGCATACATGAATGATGAGGAACGCACAGTAGGGCGTTACCAAATTCCGGTAATTTCTTCTTAAACATTTAATAGAAACTGTAACTCATATTTATATTGAATTTGGATGAAGCAGTTTTAAACCATAAAACGAATGCATTTGCCTAATATCATGCTTTAGTTGTATCATAACTTTGTTGTCACAATTATTAGATATCAGGCTCAGTCAGTGCAATATAATAATGATATTAATATGATGCATTTATCAATATGCATAATATTGGATTTATCAAATCTCAATTATAATATAATGTAATATTTACTGTCCGTATCGTCCGTATGTCCTTTATTTTATGTAATTGGAAACACGAGTCCGCTGCCCTAATTTCGGTTGTTGTATCGAGACTTAAATTCGTGTTAATGTTTTGTTCGCGCGTAATTTCAAATGTACCACTCATCGCCGCGATCACGGCCGATAATGGCCGACCGCGGCCGACGCCACCCGAACGAGGGTGGTTAGCGGGGGACAGGCTCCCGCGCATGGCTACTTTTGGTGTTTTCTTCATGGCGTTCGAAGAGACGACAAATAATTAAATTTCGAAGATAATGCAAGAGCTGTAAGCGAACGGCGTGGAAATTTACCAATTGTCAATCAAATAAACCCATCAAACAGTTTTACAAAATAACTCGACTAGACTTTTAAACTTGGAAACCCATGAAACTAATATATATATATATGTTAAATATATGTAGAATTCTCTAATAACACCTAAAACTAACTGAATGCTTGAATAATTCGACTTCAGGAAACATCCAATGTAATTGCGACGCAACGAACCACCATCTAACTTTATACTTTTCTACAGCATACAGGTCGTGTCTCTCATCTTTGGACGTGTGCAAAGACCATGCCTGCATCGGTGGGGAAAGCTGTGTCGTGTTTATGCCCCCACAGTGCATTGGATGCGAACCATTGGCGTTGTGTCGTGATTTGAGTGAAACGTAACTAACGCTAGTCTAGAACTGTAAGCAGAATGTGAGGACTTTTGTGAGTAGTTGGTGTAGTCTTTAGTCTGTGCCATTGTTTTCAAGGGCGTCCTGACATCTAAGATATCCCTGGTTAGTATTAGTTGTATGACTAAAGAAAAAGAAAAAAGAAAATATAGAACATAATTTCTTCAATAAATAATGTGCAAAAATTATAAAATACGATACGATTTAAAGGTGGTAGAACCCTAAGTAGTTCGACTCCGGCGGCACCACCGACACAGTTATTTCTGCCTCATAACAGCAGTATTAAGCGCTGCTGTGTTCTGGTTTGAAGGGTGTGGTAAGGGAGGTAAACTTAACGGGGCATTCCAACTTACTTACGTTTGCTACTCCATCATATAATAAAAAAAATAGAATGTATTTTTGGTTTAATATATTTATAAAATAAACTGTGCGGTTATTATAATCTTTATATGTATATTTTAGGAGGTCGCGACAGGTTGGGAACCAATGTCCGAAAAATCTAATGTAGTATTGTTCTGTTATCTACTTTTAAGAATATATCCTTAGAATGTATACTTAGTATTTGGACTAATGTACGTACAAATTATGTTTTAAGAACCAATGTAAATACAAATAGCAATCATATGTGACATCTTTGTAGAGTTCAAATAAGCTTTGTAACAGTTAGCTGCATGTACTTATCAACTAATATATACTTACATTTCCTCTATACCTGTTTAAGTTGAATTTACCTACCTACTTATCTTGGTATTAAAACGATTCTTTAGTATTAATTGTTTCTAAGTAACGATTAAGAAAAAGTAGTAACTATTGTTGACTTCTAACGAAACAGAAGTATTTCGAGACAGAAAGCTATCTCCCTTTGGGTTATTCCAAAAATTTGATGAATTAGTATTACAATTTGAAAGACAGTAATAGTGTAGTAGTTGAATCACGGAGTCGAGGGGTCCAAGGATCAAACCCCAGGTACGCACCTCTGATTTTCGAAGTTATGTGCGTATTACAAATTATTTATCACTTGCTATAACGGTGAAGGAAAACATCGTGAGGAAACCTGTGCACTTCAGAGTTCTTTGAAAAAAAAAGGTTCTCAAAAAGTGTGTGAAGTCTACCAATACAGACTTGCCCAGCGCGGTGAACTATGGCCTAATCCCTCTCACTCTGAGAGGAGACCCGTTCCCAACAGTGAGACAGTAATGGGTTGATGATGATTATATAAAAAATGCGTGTTATGGAGTTTCTTTCGCCGATTTTTCTCCGTAATGAAATGCCGTGCGAAGTGATGGTAAATTATTGACGTTCAAAAAGAATTCTGTAAAGGTCTACGAATAAAATATATAGATTTTTTATTTTACTCCTGTCTTATACGTGTATAAAATTGGCAGAATTTGCAGTTTCGTTTGCTTTTTGACAAGTATATTTTTGGTGTAACTTTACAATATAACATTTTTTTAATATTCATTAAAAAATGCATTGACCAATACATAAATATTAATTTGGCGATGTAAACATATGTTAATCAGACTTATTTCCACAGAAAACTGAATTTAAAAAGCGGGAAAATCTTGTTTATAAACACTACGAGGATGACGATTTTTGCACTATGGCATTTATAATTTTAGAGCATTCATTAACAACGCTCATCAACTTTCGCTTACACTCGAGACCGACACACGATATTTGGTAACGAGAGCGAACATTCGTCTAACTTTCGTCGTTCCGTTGCGAATGAGTTCCGGCTGGTGCGTATGCCGATGGTATAATTCCGTGATAAAATCTACCGGCCGCGGCGATTACACGGCGGGTTTATGGGTGTTGCTTTACGTAATGTATTCATGGACAAGTTGGTATTAATTTGCCAGTAATCCGAGATCCGAGTAACAAGTGTAAATCGAAGCGCGCGTCGCAATGTAAGTGTTTTAACCTCGTGATAAGAAATTCACTTTCTCAGTGAGAGATTGGGGTTCAAATCCAAATCTGCACATTATCACACACTTTAATTAAACGCTAAATTAGAGTATCGCGGCTGTATGCTTAGAATTCTATAAACAGTTTTAATAGGTTTACGGAGCCTTCCTGTGCGCACTTGGCTAGCTTAGTGGACTAAAGCTTAATCCATCCATTACCTCATATATGCCCTAAAATATTGTATTTTTATTATACTGTTTTCATTATCTAGTTAATTTTTATACAAATAACCATGAACGCGTCTAATATAAAAATTGTGTTACATACATAGCGATAGTTCTACAGTAATGGTAAAGAACATTTTGTTATGTAACGGGTACTCACGATACGATGTTTTGATTTCTTAATTGCCGATATTTACCCGTTACATAACAAAATGTATCAATTCCGCGATAATATAAGTCTAAAATCATATAACGGTTAATAAGTTTTTTCTTGAGCTGTTAGCGTTGTAACATAAAATAAATAATACGTCTCCAGCCATTCATAGACCGTTGGTATTCATTTTCGCGTAATCCAAGTAAATAATGTAAGTATTCGCCATTCGATTAGCAATAACGTGTTACAATCAAAACAGAGTCGTAATGTTGCAGTAACATTACGGTGTTGCTTTCCGATTACAGGATACGGGAAATCGTAATCGTTTAGAACTTAATTAGATCGGTTTTGTATGTGCCGATGTACTGAGTTAATGAATTTCCTCATTACATTGTAAAATTGTATGTTAGATCAGACTCTTCAATAGGCGTGTAATCGTTGATACATTTGCTTGTATAATAATGCTGGTTGTAGTTTTTTTTATAAAAGTAGCAAACGAGCATACAGTACAATTGCTGGCTAGGTGGTTACTAGCTAATGGTATTTGTAATCAACTTGAAATAAGATTAAAATTGTACCTGCAGAAGTTATAGATGCGCTACTACCGCAAAGAACGAAGTTGAAACGAGTCTGATATGTATGTCTCCTTTACCACACCCTTCAAACAATAATACAGCCGAACTTAACACTGCTATTATGCAAATAAAAGTGTGGCGGTGGAGAATCTGGGGGAACCACAAAGAGTTCTACCACCATCAAGATCTATAGTTGGTATTACATGTAATGTTTCCAACACAAAATTATTTAATTTCTGGTATACTATCATCCACATGTTAATTTGTCACTGCATTCTCTGATTATAACGCCGACGTAGTCACAGTCACACAGCCCATTGCATCAATTATCATCATTTGAATTTCAATGAATGGGTCCACTACTGGACCCAGTGGAATGCGAACATTTCTCACGTCACGCCACTTAAATAACTAAGCGACTTCACACCTCTCAATTCACACCTCCGGTTCAACAAGCACGAGATGTTTACGTTGCACATTCCTATTTTGAAAGGCAATTTTCATACAACAAAATATCTGACGCCTCGAAATTGTGATGCTTCTGTATTTTTTTAAATATGCAAATGATATATATGATATATACCTTCAAAATTTTAATTAAAAGACTTACTGACTGATGTAATGTTATTCATAACCACAATTCGAAATGTATAGAAGCGATGTTTTCGATTTGATACTTTTTTATTTTGGGTTTTTTCGGATATAAAATTGTATATCTGGGGTAAAAGATTTTACTCTGTATAGAAGCAAAAGAAAATGTATATTTTAAAAGGATGAATAAGTACTTAAAAATCTAAGAGTAAATAATATTTAAAGTATCATAACAAAGTACCAAGTGTTTTCTTGGCGTAGCATTCACGAACATGTGTCCATCTCACGGCTTGCAGAGAGATCAAAAGATTCCCCGATAGCCGAAGATGGCATATTTACTCCGCATTCAAATGTCGGCTCTTTGTGTCGAGAGAAAAATCTTAACGAGTCGTCATCTCTGCCTTTCACGCCGACTCTATTATCTTGCGAGATGAAATAATAAGAACAAGAGTTGTGGTGATAAATATACAAGGACAAACTCGTACAAGAATACTTGGTTATGCTCCTGGAGCTCACGGATTTTGCCTCCATTCTCAACGATGTAAAACGTTTTCGTACAAAGGATGCCTTACATGTGACTTATTGAGTTTTGTTTGCGATGAGTATGTAAACGATAAAATTTTAGCATTTTGTGCCAATGATTTTGATAGTTTGATTTGCTAGCTTAATGAACCATAAATATAGTTTGAAATGTCTCTAAGTGCACTCGTCAAGGCTTTCGTTGAGTGTCCGACACAATGTAACTAAAATATTTATGTTGCATTTAAATCTTTGTCCTGAAATGCGTATTTACGTGAAATTTCTTTGTCTGCAATAGAAGCTCATTTCCTTGGTTGCGTTTGGTGTATGATTTTATTAAAGTTTAGAAATAAACATATTTGCACTTATTTACTGTACATACAGAAACATTCTATCTTTAGCCATTTACAATCTTACGTTGCCATCGCAATGACTTGTTCGTTAATTGTAATCGCAAGGATGATATCCATGAAGATCTAATACTAAGAATCATTTCCTACATAATGGCTGAACTAACAGAACGGAAAGCAAAAACAAATGACAAAAAACACGAAAAATTCATTCCAGAAATCGATTTGTTACGCCAAGTTAGGAATAATTGACACCGTTGCAAAGCAAATTTGAAAGTACCGACACAGTTCCCGATGGTCAAAGGCGTCTTTAATCCAATATTGTGGGCGCTTTATCCGCTTCATGCCGTAGTAATCTCATTATTTGCACACGTGATCAATATTCCATCATTATTATGGTATAGCTGCAAACAAGACATTTTCTTTCAATAAATAATTAACAGGTGCATGAAAAAAAACTAAAATACGCGAATTACGCGCATATGCATTCGATATACGACCAAATGCTTTTAAGAATGTAAACGTAGCCCCTAGATATCTAGATCACCAGATGCATTTATACAATTAAATCTAATTACACATACAGTGCTTAGTACACCTGTTATAAACTTTAAATATCGTTATGGAAGTCATCGCAGATAAATAACTATTTCACATTAAAAAAAAATCCCGCACCCTAATATTAAATAGACAACCCTTTTCCCAATGCCATGAATGAACAAACACTTCACAGTGGGCAGATTGTAGATATAGTTATGGAGATACACTCCAACGATTTTAACCCTTAGATTGTTCGAGCGCTTTTAACTTTAAGGGCTACTTTGCGGTTGAAATGTTTGTCACTCTTAAATAAGCGAATAATCATTATGATTGCATTTGTGATAATATAAGTGCGGTAGGGAATAAACAATAGGGTTTCAACCCTTTAATCGGGCACCCCAATAGTGTTGGCTTTATAAACGACGTTGCGCGACCCTGGGTGCGCATGACCAAGCAATCCAAGAGAAAGAGAACATTTTCATTAGTAAGGGGAACTTTATTCGTTGCAGTGAATGATTGGCTAAAATCTGTTGATTTAAAATAAATCTGTGCGGATAGGCCTTGTAAGGTGTTCCCTTGCACCTTAGACTAATAGTGTTGCCGACTCGGTTGAGTTCTGAGCTTCCCAGCTGAAACTATATCAAATCTGCTGTTCTTCGATTTAAACGGTCCTATTTAAAACTCGGTAACTTTTTGTCTTCGAGGAAAACCAGATTAATAGAATTCCGAACGGTAAATCAAAATAAAAAAAAATATCCTGACTGATCATAAAGAATCTTATTTTCACCCAATCAATCGAAGTTTACGTCCAGAGTGTGCAAATGTAATGATAACCCTACTCCTAGCCTTTTATGTATACATGAAGCATGTGCAGGATTTAGGTAAAGCCTTGTAAAAATCTCAATTAGGATTAGTTAGTTGAAAAACTTACTTCATTTGGCTCACTCACGTTTTCATTAAGACGTATTAGGCTTTGCCACGAATACATTTCTTTGGCTTGGGTCAAGATAAACGGAATGTAGAGTAATTAAAGTATTCTCAAGAGAATTAATTATTAATGCAGAGGTGAGTAAGGTGCGTTGTATTGCAAAATTTGTTTACTTTTATGGAAATTAAGTAATTTTTATCTGAAGTGAAGTGAAGGCTACGGTTACTAACTAAGGTAGTTCATTCACACGCTGGATGTTTTTTTTTACATTTAAGTGAATTTAAATACAGATAACATTCGACGGATTTTATGCAATAAATAATAATATCTTCTGTATTCCAGCCACGCAAGCGATTACGAGTTCTATGTGCTCCAAGTCTTAAATCTCTTGTAGGCAAGAGTGAATTACTGAAAAATACTTTATCTTATGTCGTTCCGTGGCTTATAATCAACCGAGATCACATCCAAAAGCTGGTCTATGTGAACATATTACTACATTTAAATACATTCTGCAAAGTCTATACAAGTTATTTAAATTCATAAACTAGTTTTGTCATATGGTTCCATAACAGATTAGTCAGTTGTGACGCATATACAGTTTGGAGGTGCCCCTTCAGTTAACTGAGCCGCTTTTAATCTCAATTATATCCTAATTGCCAATAAGGCAGACCATTAATTGCTTATTAAGCCACATTCGATTATGTCGCATGGCGTCATGGCACGCGATTGTCTCTTATTGTTATGGCCAGCGTTTCTCAATCCGAAAACAACTGCCTGAACTATTTTGATAGTCGACTACACAAGTTTTTTTTTTTGATCCATTAAATCTTCGACTTTGCGATGCGCATGTTTTAAACTTCAAACTTGTTCCAAACTGCAACTACCTGTTTTGTTTGAAAGAACTTTTAAGATGTGCGAACTTTGTAAGATTTTATTTCCCTTTGGTGGCCACATCAAAGTTCTGAGATGTCCCACAGGACGCCTTTATGCAAGGACCTCAAAAGTCCTGTATTGCAGCCAAAAAAGTTCGTCTTTGTAAGATAGCCAAAATATGAACTTAAAGACACACTACTGCCACTAGGCAATTTATAGTCACTTACTACAGAGCACGTCCGCAAAGTTCAGTAACTTGTAATGGGATCCGTAAGCTTTGACGCACCATGGACGGGCTACGTATTGATTTACTATTATTTTGATATACTATATGTGTTATTTTCTATAAGTTCGTTGCCAGATTTTGAGTTCAGTAGCAACCTCAAGTTTTGAATAGTTTCTTGCTTTCAAATAATAAAAAAATGTAATCTAATTGGGAACATTATAAACGATAAGTTTCATCTAATCAATCAAGAATATCTTAAAAGATCGCGATGCTCTAAAGATTGGGAAGCGATAATTTAAACTATGAGTCACAGTCGTATCAATTGCAAGTATCATTCGAGACGTGAATCACGATATTACAATGCGGGCCACGCAAAGGACCGTCGTAAGCGGCAAGGTCGTTCTCAAATCGCATCTGAATTTCAAATGATCGACGAAACTACGGAAGTCCGTCCGAAACAGTAGAAAGTGCAAGTCTGTAAAACGTACTGACCGTACCATCATGCGTAATGTGACCGTACGTGCCGCTTTGGTCGGGATAGTCCTGCTTTCAACTTTTCGACGAAGACGAATATCTCCCGCTTTTACGTAAAAAGAAACAACCCTCGTCTGAGACCGATATGTAATTTTTTTTTTTAATAGAAATCGTATTGTTTGCGCTTTTTTTTTATTTTATTTTTTACATTTAACTTTTGTTATATATAATCAAAGAATTATGTGCTTACATTCAAATTGAATACAAAATATATGAATAAAATATAACTACTTCTCTTTTTCAACAATATACAATATGTGAATATGCAATATAATACAATCCGACATATAACATATGGTTGGCCACCCTAACGCCATCTCAGCGTTTTAATTGGGATCACCATTTGGCCAGCTTTCTACAAGTTATAGCGCCCATAGAGTTTGACGAGCGTGTTACTGCATCGATTACCGTGACGGATGCTCGAATTGCACCGATGCTCGACTCGCTTTAACGCGAGTTTTAATGTCCCTCGGGAGGAAGGTTAGTGAAAACGGTGTATGTATCAAATTCATTGTCGTTAACATATTTCAATGTTACGTACTTCGTGGTACTGTATAGCCTTTTATAAATAAGCGGTGATAGCCAAGTGATTGGACCTCCACCTCTAGATCGGAGTTTTTTTTTGTATATTATGGAGTAGCAAACGAGCATGCAGTCCACCTGATGGTAAGTGGCAACTGCCGCCCATAGAAATCTGTGATCCACCCCAGATAAGACCAAAATCCCAACTGAAGTCAACCACAGATACGTTGCTACCCCTGAGGACTAAGTTGGAATACCTCATTAAGTTTATCTCTATAAGGAAAAAAGCATCGCCTGAGATTTCTAAATAAAAAAGTTCTCCAAAGTGTGTGAAGTCTACCAAAACGCACTTGGGCAGCGCGGTGGTTTATAGTTGAAATATCCCTCCGTCTGAGAAGAGGCTCGTGCCTAGCAGTATAATAGTAATGGTTAACAACTACTTAATATAATCAAAAGCAGAGAAAAGATAGTTCACGACTGTGCCTTTTTTTCGATAGCTTGACTTGGCGGGGGAACTGCCATGCCCCCTGATAAGTGTTAATGCGTTCCCTGGTGATAGCTATTACGATTTTTTTTACTGCAGCAAACAACAGTTTATACATTTGTATACAATATAAATATTCGTGTGGCTAATAAACGCAACAATTCTGTAACAAACCACAGAATTAAATTCCACGCAGTCTTCTATTTTGTTTCTCAATACACAAAATATTCTTCGGAACTCAACCACATCGCTAAGATCTAGCGATTAAAAAGGTTTATTGTTTGTATTAAAATCTACAATTAAAAATTCTAAGAATATTCTCCCGATAACATATTATCTAAATTAACAAAACGATAACATTAACAAAAATAAAAACGATAAAGCGATACTATCTTAATTACTCACAATAGGTAATTATAAAATAATATTAATATAAGAGATTTGATTACGTCCACTTTATAATTCGGTACAATTGATTACATATATGTGTAATTGTAGAACAATCTATTAAACTAAATTAAAAAGTACACAATCAACACTCTTAAGGCTTAGCCACATGCACGCGATGTGACGGCGCCACCTCAAACACATTACGTTGCCACTTGCGACATGTTGCCAGTCGCTACCGCGTAGAAACGCTACCGTCAAAATACGTGGCATTGTATCGTTAACGATACCATATTATGTTAATTCACATTGCGCAGCAATGTGCTATCTTTTCTAATGATCATAGATTGTACAAACAAAAATTAAATAAAACAGTATATTGGGTGAATTTATACACGCACATTACGGCGGAGCGGTCATAATACCAGAGGCTTCCAGGTTCAGTCTTCAGTCAGGCAAACATCTAATAACTTTAAATTTCTGTTCCGGGTCTGGGGTGTTTGTGTACTCGTTAATGTACGTCATGACACCCACAATACGAAATCATAGTGTGAGTCTCTACTTATACAAAGCGTCATTCGACTTTTTTGTTATTTTTATTGATCGCTATACGGCTCAGATGTGGCCACGTCCTAACCGTTAATAAATCAATCGGCTTACGATCAAATTATATATTGACCTGCTGTATAATTTGATCGTAACTCAATCACAATCATGAACACAATGATCGTATAAACAGACGTCAGGTGATGAAATTGCCGCCCACAAAAAGATGAAATTAATAATTCAAAATTGATTCTGTTTATTTTTTTGTGTAAGTTACTTTATACACCCAAATGGCTCAACAAGCTTCAGAAAATGACAAATTTTGAAATTGTATTAGGTGTTATTATTTTGTTTGCATTTTTAAGTTTCACGTTGAAAATCATCTACTTTTAGTAGTAGTTTAGGGCTCTGGAACCAGTATACAAACAGGACGTTCGCACTCCATTACTGTACGTGATAGTCACGCACTTCACTACTTTATACAATTCAAACTCTTGGCTTAAGCAGCTAGAATCTATATTGAAGGTGGTTAGAACCTCTTGTAGTTCGACTCCGGCAGCACCACAATTCCATCTATTTCTGTCTATTAACAATAGTGTTAAGCACTGCAGTATTCTGAGTTAAAGGTTACCGTAGGGTAATCAGAGGCGTTCGGACTTAGTCCTCAAATGTCCAACATTCCAACTTAGTCCTGGACGTCGAGTGCCGGCTGACTTTAAAAGATATATTATCAGGTCAGCAATCCGTGCATAATAAACTATTGAAAACTTAACAATAACTATTCAATTACCTACTTACATAACAGTCACAAGTGGATCATAACGCAAATATAGATCATAGCTGCCGGTAGCGGGCGCACCGCGGTGGCGACTGGCATCGTGTCGCAAGTGGCAACGTAACGTGTCGCAGTCCACTGCGCGCGACGTGCTACTTGCCACGCCGAGGATACGAAAGGACAGTTTGAATAATGGCATATGTAAAGTTTTATTTACGTATATTTTGAGAGTTATTCGTTGTTGTCAGTTTGAAGTACGAGATACTTTTTAATTGGTTTTCCTTTCTGTCTAGTATTGTCTTCAGTCTTCTTTTTTGTGTCACTTCTCTCTGTATCTCTTCTATCAACATTTCTTCAAATCTCTTTTTTCTAATTTTACTTCTAGAGTTATCTAAATAGCGTATTTTGCAGATGGAAAGTTGGGAACTTCAGTTGAGTCAAGTTAGAAACTCAAGTTTCAGTTTCGAAGATTTTCCAAGATTTGGTCGAACAAACACAACCGTACTAAATAAATAATACAGATACGCAGTATTTATTACTTATAAATGTAACGTAAATATTTATCGTTTAGTATAAGTTTAGGATTTCAATCCTGAGAACGAACAGATATGTTTCGATTTTCCGTGTATCTGAACGTGGGATCCGTTAATCAATCTAAAATGTATGCAAACGATTGCAAAACGCCATTTTTGCTCATCGATACGCTAATCGCTGCAGCCCATGCAATCATACGGGGAATGAAATATGAGCGCGAATAAAATAAAAACGAATTTGATTCATTGCTAACTTTGTGTGTGTTCGATATGTATCTTAATTAAAATGTAAGTGTCTGTGATTTCAACATTGCAACAGCTGTTTTTTTGGCCAGCACGCTTATCTGCACGATGTTCATTTAAGTTTGAGTTTTTCTTTGTTTATGTTTTAGTACGTTTTTTTAAACAATTGATTAAATTTGTACTGGATTTTTAAAGATGGTGGAGTATATCATGTATTACTTCTTGTACGCAGTTAAACATATTCTCGTAATTCCATAAATATTTCTATTTTCTCGGGTAAATATTCAAATAAATACGCTCTAGAATTGTTAATACTTTATAGAGCACGTAATATAATATTTTTGTAGCACGTAATTAAAATATAATTTAATTAATTTTAATTTGTAAACCGCTAATTTGCGCGTGGGATGCTTTAGGACTATCACGCAAATACGCAGCGTTGTAATACAATTTAGTTCTTTTAACTATTATAAGAAAATATTAACAGCAATTTGCATGAAACTAAGAACAGCAACCGCCCAATAACCATAAATCTACACTGGTCATCAACCAAATGCAGAGCCGGAATTTTTTCACTCTTACCAGTTTTCGCTTTGCCCCTTCTTTTGTTACTAACACAAAACCACACGTTGCAAATATTTTCATCAATGACCCACCTATATTAGCGGAACATATTCGCCGATTAAGAATCTAATTGGCCGCTAATTGTTTCCCAACTATCGTTGGAGTTAATTCGTACTACATTGTGGTTATTTCATTTCACGACCGCGCGGCGTGAGAACCTTAATTAAAAGTAAGTAAAGGTTGTTATCGATTGCATTACATTCGTTAAATGCAATACCTGACACCAGTTGTCTGCGAAATATTCGTTAAATTTCGGTTAAGTACTTGTTATATTGAAACAAAAGGTTTTACCACCTTTAAAATATTAAATAACAATAAAAAAAACTTATGCCGATGTTTTAATGACATACATACCGTTATGATTATTACGTTAAAGAGTAGATTATTCAATCATATATAAGTTGTATAC
The DNA here is from genome assembly GCA_018250295.1 of Spathilepia clonius. NCBI lineage: Eukaryota > Metazoa > Arthropoda > Insecta > Lepidoptera > Hesperiidae > Spathilepia > Spathilepia clonius. Next base: position 7,405 of record DWRA01000522.1, on the reverse strand, counting down.
GAAAACTCCAACATTGTTCGGTATACCGAGCCATGTTTTTACTCCAACATGTTAATTTTCCTCGAAAACGCAGAGGAAATATTTTCGAATGACACTGCGCTTCCGGCGCGGAACACGTCGCGTGCGGGAAGCGTTGCGCAACCGCGGAACTGTACCAATTAGCACGTGGAATGTGCAATGTGCGAAGACAGATTAACTAAATATATACGTACTGTATATCAAGGGTTGTGAATTAAAATAAGAACAAGGGAATGTTGTTAAATGACCCGGGTAATGGAAATAATTTGACTGCTTTGACCTTCGACGAAAGTGGCAAGTTGGATTCTAAATGTAACTAAATTATTTTTTAAAGCACTTACATAAAGCAGTTTAACTTAATTCGCAACAGTAGCGATGTATCTGTGGCAAACTTTAACTAAATCTTTAGTATTTCTTTAATCTTCAATATACCTTTTTTGGGTTTCGAGGGGGAAACCTTCAAAAGGTATTCGGTGCCGTGGGAGCAACACAGGGTTATGTGGGATTTTTACCCACTAAAACCCCCTCTGTGGCCTGTAACCTCCCTCAGGCAGTATTCTATTCTAACCTGGAGACAATTACAGATGTAAATGAGCAGTAGTTGCCACTTAACAACCATTGGAGTAACTGCTTTATTCTTACTTCAGTAATGGAAAGTATATGAGTTGTACTTGGAAGTCGATTGTTTATATACATAGATCACTATGTACATCAGTTACCATTCATCGAATAGGCTACGTGCTCGTTTATTACTACTATATAAGAAATCTGTATCAATTTAACCACATTCTTCAAAGCACAGCAGCTTAACACTGTTGATAAAAGCCAGAGATATGCTCAGATAACTATGGTGATGACACCTTTGGATGCAACCAACAAACAGTTGTTCCGCATTTTAAATATGGTATAAGAAAACTACAATTCATTTTTATTCACTGTTACTTCCGTAAATAATGTGCAACTTGTAATTACATTTATTTTCCAAATGCTCTGTTTTGTAACTGTGTATTATAATAACATTGTAATATATATTCCTTCATATGATAAGGTACACTTCCGGAATGGAATTAATAAGCACGTGTGATGTACGAAGACGATAAGAAACGTAGTATTAAACACCCAAGTGTAGAGTGCACTGTAGTGTAAAGTCTATCTAGATATTGCGCCGTGTGCGTTGTAGTAAAAGTAATAACAGGATGACTGATAAGAAACTAACTTGGAATTGTCTTGGTATATCACTACGGTGTACAGATGCGAACGGGCACATCTAACAAAATATATTACAATTTTTTATACAATGGAATTAGCAAACGAGCGTTCATTTCACCTGGTCGTAAGTGGCAATTGCTCTGGACGACTGTATTCGATCCCAGATTACATAAGTATCATACATGAGATCGACCACAAATCCGTTGCTACCCCTGACGAGTAAGTTGGCATTAATCGGATAAGTATATCTCCCTTACCATACCCTTCCAACCAGAAAACAGCAGATCCGAACATTGCTGTTATTAGGCAGAAATAGGTGTAACAGTGCTGCTGTGTTCTGATGACGTAGTAAGGGAGAGATGAGGCATTCCAACTCAGTACTTGGACTGAATTCCGATAGAACTTCAATTTTATGAAGTTCTGGCAAGTAGCAATTTGATTGCTAAACCTATTTATAAATTAATAATTATAATAATAAATTTATAATTAATTAAGAATTATAAAGGTAATTGACTAGTATTTCTTAATTAGTTATTATTTTAACAAATTTTGTTTTCTTTTTTCAGGTAAGTCGCTATAAAATTGGTACAAGCTGATTTCTACGGAGTAAGTTTGTTATGTTACTTATTTTCGTATAATATTTAGTCTTCACCATATACTCAGTTTACATACAACCAGTTTAACCAAACCGTATAGTGACTACGCCGTTTCGTTAAATTTGAAACTTAACTTGTTGCGTTATTTCGCCATTACGAAAATATAGAAAAGAAATCAAAAAAAATATTCGTATACTGTTTTTTTTTAACATAATATGCATAAAATTAGTCTACCGCACTTGTAACGTCCTTTATGTAAAACCCTTTATGTAATTGTGTTATGAAACCTGCATTTTTGAATCGATGTACATCTAATCACGCGTTAGTTAGTTACTCCTTTGTCTGTTATTTTTTTATGAGAATTTATTTTAACTTGCTGTATTACTACATATGAACCGAGTCATGCTAATATTTTTTATCTTGAGCTAAAATTTCGAATCCTTATCCGCTGTAATAATATAATACTTTTGAGCTGATCGAGTGATGAATGCTCGCTGTAGCAACTCGAACGCCTCAAACAAACAATAAACACGGTATCCGCATCGAGTTTTAGTATGTTAAAGTAGTTTCGATTTTCATTACTTACTTTAGTATTGTTATTAGTTTTACTTACTAAAACTAATGAAAGTACTTAATATCTGAAACTATTTTAGCAAAAGTTAATTTACAAAACGTAAGTCAGTGTGGAAAATGTATGTAAATCACTTTGGTAGCCATTCCCTTGAGCCTTGAGAAGACGCCCCAAGTACAGTCAGTATTTTTTTTTTATTTTTCTGCTAACCCTACTCTTTATATATAGTTTGAGCCTCCACTCCCTGTTTATCAGTAGTATTAAAAGCAAAGGAGTTTATAAAAGAATAGATATTTTTATGAACATCCCTTTTTTTATATATTTGTATTTCTTATAACATAAACATTTCACGTAAGTGCGAAATGTTTTTTTTTCAAAAGCGTTTTGCAAGTGACCCTTAAATACTGTACAAAAATATGTACATATTGTTTTACAAAGTATACGTAAACTATTAAAAAAACTATAAACATAGAATATTGAAATACGAGACATTGAACAATATGTGAAGCAATAGTAATAAAGCAACTTGTAGAAAATGGGGCATCATATTTTATTTGCGTTGTTAAAACAGTACCCTCAATACGTAAATATTTATGGAGAGTTGTACTTTATTATTTCGACTTACATATTACGTATATACGAGAAAGTAATGGGCAAACTAGTCTCGCGTAGATATGTCAGGTAGTTGAACAATCTTAAAAAAAATGTTTTACATAGTACTATTTCGTCAAATCACTTTATCATCAGTGAGTTGTTTACAAACCACCCGTTTTACCTACAAGCGGTTTGTAAACATCCGACGCGGATTTGCCACTGATTTGTGCATGGCTACAATCGGCATTGAAGCAGCAAAATGAGCCACAATTTTGCAAACACCCCAATGTCTAGACGCAGGGCGTAATATTTCTTCGCCTTGGCAGACTAGCTACTTTTATCATCGACTATTCGCGTGCCATTGCTTTGACTTGCACCATTCGGTTGCATGAAAACGCGCGTTTTAGCGACTACATTAATGCTACATCACGTTTTTCACATTCTCTTGCTGCATCAAGCGCCCCAAAGTAGATGCGACTGGCGCTCAAACGTGTGTGGAGCGTTTGGTCGCTGCATCTAGCTTCCAAAAACCAGCTAAATCGTCGATCGCCGATTCTAAATGTAGCATGTCTGCTGTGACCCTGCATGTAAAAAATATGAAGGTGGTAGATACTCTGTGGTAATTAATTATCTATTATTATTAATCCAACTTACTCCTCAGGGGTAGCAACGCATCTGTGGTCCACCTCATGTAGGATTTTAGTCTTATCTGGGGTGAATTACAAATATCCATGGGAGGCAGCAGCCACTTACCATCCGGTGGACTGCATGCTCGTTTGCTAATCCATGGAATGAAAAACTAAACCCCGTTATTTAGATTGTAACGAGTGAAATATATTTTAAGCCATGTTACATAGAATCATTTGCGCGACGGCTCTAATGGAAAAATTATGTCACATTCAGTTTTGTTGCATGTGCATTCGGTTTGGTCAGATTGACCGCAGCCGCTCGTAATGTAATAATGTCCTTTACGTAGAACTTTATGTAATTGTATTATGAAAGTTTTAACCAGCGCGGAAGTTCGTCGTGGTCATGTAGTGCGATCGAATTAATTATACACGGCAAGACGCTCATTTGTGTTCTGTTCAACGGACAACAAGATCTAGGGAATTAGTTCAGTTTTAAAAGTGATTATGTTGTAATCCTTAGCCGTTTGAGTGATGTTTCCCTTTCATTATTAAGATTTACAAATATAATTGTGTTTTTTTTTTTCAGTTATATAACAACGTGTCTGTCTGCATGTTAATTGTGGCTGCTGCCTTTTTTTTAGAAAAATAATATTTCTTATAAAAACATTACAAAAATTATTTATACATTTGAGCAAGAATAACTTTTTCTCGCCGATTTTTTCTCACTATATATTCATTAACATACCAAATTCGCCAACCTATGTCTAAATATTGGAAACAACTGCTCATGAGGCGACTGAACGAGAGCCCAACAAATCAGAATTAGGTGCCTATGAAAATATAGTAAGAAATTTTGTAGTTTCATATTTTTATTTACCAATTTATTTCTTCAAATTTTATTATACCTACCGTAAATAACATCATTTTTCATTATACAAAGTCCCTAAAATGGACTAAAATATAGTACGATATTATATAATGTAGCATCGGTGGCAACCCTAATGTTCGTACCAAAGTATTTGTACCTGTGTACATTGAACGATGTTATTGATCCTTCTCGGGAGGTCAATTACAGGCGTGTTTTTGCTGTTACTAGGCACTAAGTTAGAACACCTATCCATCTCTTATGGATGTTAAGAGGTCCTTAATTCATGACATTACCTATGATAAGGCTAACGAGTTTATATAAACCAATAAACATGATCATATCAAACACAAAAGTCGCTAAATAATTAATCTTTCAGCATATTTAGAATATAAAAAAGAAATTTTGTCCTGAAAGGAGCACGGTTAGCCGGACAAAATTTAGAGAAACGATCAGCAGTTCTCATCGATTTTGTTTAACATTAATAATATACACGCTGTAATAATCATAATGCTTATTTAGTCCTATTTGGCATACATTACAGAGGTATACACATAGGTAATAATTTTAATAATATTAACACATTGAAATAGCATATAATTTTTATGCATATACATATATGCAAATTAAGCCATAGACTCTAAAAAGCCCCGGTTATAAACTTGAGTAATATTAAAACCTGATGAAGTCGCATCGAAGTAGGTACGCGCTTAAACTTCATATTAACTGAAGTGTGAAGTGAAGAGGCGCTATCTATTAACAGCCTCACTGAACTCTTGAGAGGTTTTACATCGAGCCACTGTGCCGTTCTAATTTAAGACTTATCTGTTATCAACTGTTATCAGTTATTTTACTATTATTTATGCTAATACGTGGCGTGGGTTGAAGTAATGTGTTTATAGTAATAAGGTACACTAATGTAAACGATTTATTCTAGAACAACGTCTAAGACGAAAACAGCAGATCGAAAATTAATATCTTTATTAATATTTTGTACATCTGAACTATATGAAATCCATACGGTATGATTTCGCCATGTTTGGAGTAGCAAATGAGGCCACCCATGGACGGCTGTGACCAGCTTCATATAGAATAGATTCGTCCTGAAGCTGATCATAGACGCGTTGCCACTTCCTACTGAGATGGTCGCCTCATAAGTATACTACTGCATTTAACACAAGCATTCTACATGCTACATACGAGTAATGTAAATGGCTGAAATAAACTTGATGGATTTTTAGACCAACTGCTCTAAAAATGAAAGTTCTCTAAGTTTCTTGCAGGCAATTAATCTGCTCCAGGCCGGTGTGAGTGTCTATCGCCCTAATCCTTCTCATGTTGAGAGGAGACATATGCCTAGCAGTTGGACAATAACATTTCCATGGCGACCACAAATTGTCAAAAACATTCTCAAGAAGGATGTCTCCAACGCCACCTGGTCTCGGAATTGGTACATGGCCATTTCACATCGCAGATCGTAAACAAGTTTTTCACTATCATTAATTTGCAAATGAATCTCGCTCGTGCCAGTAATGCCCACTGCCAGTGGAGTGAGATCGCACGTATAATTTAATATCGGATCAGTGAGCACTGCACATTAACTGTTATGAAAGTATCATTAAACAACCATAATGTATACTGTTTTCTAAATGTATTGACGACCGACATTGGGATATGTTTTGTGTTGGAAGTGGAGCTTTATAATTATTATGCGCTGTCTTTGCTTTATTGCTTTCTAGGAAGGTAGGCTGTACTGCTTTCTTTCTTTGAAAGTGGTTTATCTCCTTCTACTATTTACTAAATAGGTTTACCTCTTTGTGGTTCGACTCTGGAGTCACACCCGATACACCCTTTTCTACGTAATAACAGCAGTGTTAAACACAGCTGTATTCTGGTTTGATTGGTGTGGTAAGGGAGACATACTCAAAGCGTTTCCAGTCCACAGCGGTAGCAACGCATGTGTGACCGACCTCAGGTAGGACTAGAATCTTATCTGAATTTGATTACAAATCTTCATGAGTGACAGGTGCCACTTAACATCAAATGGACTGTGTACTCGTTTACCACTTCTATAATATAAAACAAAAATATTTTAAATGTTTAGATAGCAATGGTTAAATTGCAACAGCATGCTGTCCATCTGATGGTAGTTGGCAACTGCCGCCCATGAACATTTGTAATCCACCCCAGATAAGACTAGAATCCTACCTGAAGTCGACCACAGATGCGTTGCTACCCCTATGGACTAAGTTGGAGTGCCTCGGATAAGTAAGTCTCCCTTACCACACCTTTTAAACCAGAAATAGGTGTAACGGTGGTGCCGCCGGAGTCCAACCAGGTCCAAATAGGTTTTACCACCTTTAAATTACCTTACAACAGTAATTATTAATATATTATATAAGACATAGTCGTACATGCTACCACTTTTCACCTTGTACCAATATTGAAATATCAGCCCCGCCAACATGATCCATCCAGTACATTTTTATCACCAGCAATTTGGCGGAGTACTAATGTAGCGCTATCAACACCGAAACGTGTCAGAGCATTAACCGTTTAATAAAGGCAAAGCATAAAGCTCGATTCACATGTGCAGATACCGCACGTGGCAACCACGTAGCACAGGCATTGAATATTAACATTATTGCATATATTGCATTAAAATATGAAGTCATAATGAAGCTGTAGTTTGAGTCCTGAGAGATTAACTTGATCAAAGGTATGCCTTTTTGCAGTGACAGATTTATTCATTTACCACCAGTAGACTACTTAGATTTTGCCGCCCCTACAAACATCTACAATTTAAAATCTAGTCCAGCCTAGCCCCTAATTCGGCCTACAATTTGGTGTGGTAAGAGAGATAAACTTAACGAGGCATCCCAACTTAGTCCTCAGGGGTAGCAACGCATCTGTGGTCGACTTC
>DWRA01000521.1:0-23903 GCA_018250295.1 Spathilepia clonius | reverse complement strand
GGTGGCAGTGGCCATCTACCATTAGGTGGACTGCATACTCGTTTCCTTCTCCAATATAATAAAAAAATATATAAATCTAACTGAAATTCAAATAAATGCCCATTCGCAGAAATGAAAATATCTATCCTCGCAAATATCATTGTCATCTTCGCTTACCCGGGAAGTAAATTTATTAAAGTCATACATCGATGTATTCCCGATGCAATCTCCAGCCATATTTCATGCGATGCGCATTGTGTCCCGAGCGTTTAAATTGAAGTTAAATTAGTCACACAGACAGATGTATTTATGCGTTTGTCTATTAGCTTATAATACTCGCATACGATTCATCATATTCGCTACGTTGTTGAATCATGGGACGTAGTTAATAAATGAACATTAGAATTATTGTGCTGGGTAATTAATAATTTATTGAACGGAAAATATACAATAGGTGTAATTGATACTACATATTATAATCACTGAAAATTGTTTAGTAATTTATACATTAACAAACAAATAATATTAACAGCAAAATAAATAATAATATCAAAGTGATGGCATTCGTTTTAAATAATTTGTAAAATAAAAACCAGACTGCTTAAAAACAGTAAACTGAAAAGAAAAAAACAAATATGTACTGCAATAGTCAAATATATTTAAATTTAGTAGCACTTGTCTTTCCTTTATAGAGATTTTGTGGTTATAAATATTTTTTTTCAATTCTTACTTACGTAAAAATATAAAAAGTTACTAAATAGTAACTTTTTATTCGTATTCGTATCTACGAATAGGAACGAATAACAAAAGTTTCAACACCACAAGTTCTATCAACAATTTACCTTTACAAAACTTTACTTGAGTTGTTCGCACTCAACAAAACGCTCATTAAAGTGGAATTACAGCTATCATTCATCTTGCCTTCGAACCTCTACCATTCCGGCTGTCATCGGCTTGACAAGAAAATCGCTAAACACGTTATAGCTCCTCCCACTTCATCCACAACTGAGTAGGATAAATAAATATTTATAAGTGCAATAACGCCTTAATACCTATTCATAAGTGAAAATTATTATGCAAATAGTGGCAACGGGGCGGGCGGCAAATCCTAGCGAGTGCGAGCGCCTTAATGATGCAACCGCGATGAATATGAAGTATCTCGTCAGGGGGCGCGACGGAGATGCGATTTATAACAGCGAAAAATTGTGACTTTAAAATGTTTACGTCAAATTTGAATAAGTATAGTCTACTATTACAAAGTTTTTCTTTTTATGGAAGTAGCAAAGAAGCATGCAATTTACCTGATGGTAAGTGGCCTGTGGACATCTGTAATCAACTCTAAATAAGATTAGAGTCCTACCTGAGATCGACCACACATGCGTGCACACTCTTAGGACTAAGTTGAAATGCCTCGGATAAATATGTCTCCCTTACCACAACCTTCAAACTACAATACAGCAGCTCTAAATAATTCCAAAATAGGATAGAAAAGTCAGTAAAAATTTCAGTGATAATCCGAAGGACTTACTTTATACAACCCACGCATCTAAATATTATATCTGCTTTACCACATCATGTGATCCAGAAACTAATAGGAATGCTGATGTTACCATGATACCTGATACCAAATTACTGCTATTAAACATAAATGAGTGTGACAGTAATACCGCTACAGTCAGTAATTCTTAATAACCAACTATTGTTACACAAATTAACCCATTTTCGTAAAACATCCACCGTAATGTAATATGTTGATTACAATAACATTGTCTTTGAAAACGGAACAATGAACGTGAAGTGGATTTGTTCAGGACGCCTTGGGAATAAACAAAGGCTGAAACATTTCATTTAAATATGGATATTGTGTGTACACGTGTAAATTTAGGCCGTTTCTGCGTTGTCCATCACCGTCAAATTAACACCCACACACACTGCGAAAATTTTAGGCCACCGTAACAGTTCTTTTACACTAGCGATATAAGACCGCTGGTTTATCTAAACAATCTACTCATGTAGATTTGAACGGGCTTCGATGATGCCAATCGAAGTTTTTGTATCGTAAAAAATTCATATACTAAGTAATAGTGCCTACGTCTAAATAAATAAGTTGAAAAGCAATACAATATTATGTATCCTACTTATTTGTTGTATTGTACATCTGTTGGAACATGGTCACTGCCATCCATGGTCATCTGTACTCAATATGATTGAGGTACCAGAAGTTAGCCGCATATGCGTTACTATTCTTGAGAACTAGGTAGGAATAGGAGCGCGACAAACAGGTACCGTGATGATACAGTCGAGTTTGAATCACCTTTGTTATTCTAGTTCGCCCCTTGGCCCTACCATTTGTAACATTGCAGTTTTATGGTGTTATTTACATCAATTTTTGCACTGACCTTGCCACTGATATTGCATTGAAATTATTCAGAATAATTGTTGAAATTCTAAAAAATCATAGTTACTAAGTTGGCATGTTGAACATTATTTAAAGCAACTCAAACAAAAGCCTTCTAAAAGTGTTAATATGAAAGGGTAAAAATTTCGCGTGATGATATCCGACATGGAAATTAAATATTCATTTCAATAAACAACGGAACAAAGCCCGTGAAATATGCCTGTCGACAGAAACAGCCGTTTTAATGATTCGCATCGCCCGCTTTGATTAACCTTTGTGAGTAAATAATATATTATTTGAGGCTTAGTGTTTACAGGCGACATCAAAATGTACCGTAGCTTAAATTGTACACCTATAAAACTTTTAATAGCAAATTATTTTGTGGGTATGAGACCCTATTTATTGCTACAGACATTGGACGTGTCGTATCAGGCAAAATAATATATGTATTTCTATATAACACTGACTGGCACGGCCCGTTTGTGCGCGGTCGTGTTACGGAAGGTTCATGCACATTCGTACTTTCATACAAATTGTACAGAACGATATCATTTTATTTTATACCTAATTAAACAAGTAACAAAAACAAATAAGATACTTAAACGTACTATAACTAAACATGTCAATACAAATCACAAAAACGCCAATAAATCTATGTCTGAAATAAACGTTTACTTATAATTAAATATGCGATTGTAAGGCAGATATTGGTATGTGAATCTGTAATCGACCCACTAAGGGATATCAAATCTGCCTGATATAAAATCTTTACATTTAATATTAGTCGTTGCCGACGTCAACCTATTACTGCTCCACTGCTGTCTCGCACTGCTGTCTCCATGAGGTCTCCAGTCCACTGTGCTGGCCAAGTGCAAATTAATAGACTACACACATCTTTGAGACCTTTTTTTTTCAAGAACTGTCAGGTGTTTAATACCTAACTATAATTCAAAGCGACTTAATGTGGTCGATTAATACAAAACTTGAAGTGTAAGCATACATTATGTGCATAAAATTTACATTCACATCTAAGAGTACCACCTACATGTTCATTTAGCGCATAATTAAGTCATGCATCCTGTACAGTTTACAAACACTAATTTATAACCTCCTCTTCTAATGGATTTAGCAAGTTGAGAGCGGCTACTTGGAAAGGCAAATAAAATTAATTATGTACAAAGGTTTTTACGGTTGTAACGCTAAAGATATACAGTCAAGTAATTACAGACTGGCAACACGGACGTAATCGCTATTTGTAGCTGATAGCTTGAGCTACGGTATTGCCAGAGTAAATATAAATTAACAGTAATTCAAGTACATGCTTTTGCACTCGGACCTTTGGTTTAGTACGCGGAATAATCTCTACGCAAATTTATCTGTGTTATTTATAAATTCATTTCTACTATTTTACGATATTTTTGAAATAAAAGTTTATGTTCTTTTTTACTCTTATATTAAATACTTTTGAGACGAATTAAATATATACATATAAAGAAAAACGTTATCCGTAATTTCAAATAATTCAACGATAAATGTTAACAAGTTTTTATAAAAAACAAAAACCCGACTACTTAAAAATAATAAATTGAAAAGGAAAGAAATGAAGCCTATATCACTCTCGCACTTGAGACGAATCTAACGACACCTCATATATTATGTTAAAATCCGTCAAGCCGTTCGAGCTGCAGGACGAGCCAAATAATGAGACATATGTACATACATACATCCATACATTTATAAGACAGAAAAACATTACTTTTCGAAGTCAAGTAAAAATACATGTAATGTTTCATGACTACTTCAAATAGTATCTTCCTTGTATAGTATACCTCCTATACCTATATCAGGCATAAGTGTGACTGTACAGTTCACCCGAAGTAAAGTTCTGACCTTTAACTACTGTCCGCTACATTAACTGTGGTTGCAAAGTTTGTGCTATCAAAGCAGCCGTGGCGCCACCGCCCACGGCCCGTCTCAGTCAGCCCGCTATTGCAAGAGCTATTACTACAACTAGTACTGCTTTTAGTAGACTTTCACACTAAAAGCTAATTTATTCATTATATTCTTGTAGTTATTAGTATACATTTCCATAACTAACATTTTAGTACATGTAGCTTTGCCTTGTGGTTAAAATTTATTTTTTCACGCTGTGGTCTGGCGGTCGGGACATAAAGACCTCTGATGAAGAAAATCATGAGAAAACTTAAAAGCCTTAATAAGTAAAAATTGATCTCAAAGGTGTGTAAAGTATACCGCAGTAGGTCTAACTATGGTCAAACCGTAAGCAAAATACCTGTAAAGGATACTGTGCCAAGAAGTGGAATGCAAATACATAGTACGGCAACCAGAACTATTTCATAAAGTACAATACCAGATGTTACGAGATGGCCTAGACCGCAGCACAACATATAGTTATTATATGACAGCTACACGACTTAATTTAAAAATAGTTTTACAATAAATTTCATCCGCCCTTAATATGAAAGTCCTTAACCGAATTCATTCTTTTTTCCATCTTCTGTATAGTTACGTAATTTTTTACTGAGACTTTAGATTTAAACAGGTGAGAACGCGAAACACGAAAAGTTAGTAAACAGTAGTATCTTTTACGCAATAAATTAACTTAATTATAAATTCGAAAGTGTTTGAAATATCAAAGTGAAACAATCAAACTACGTTAATCCTATTCTTCCTATTTGAAACCTATGTTAAGCTCATTGGCGTAAAATTCTTAGGCATTGTAAAATCGTTTTATATTTTTTGTTATTTTAATAGTTAAACAAAGATGCATATTTATTTTGTACGGAAATAAATATCGAACGCGGTTATTCTTTCTTATAAATAGTACGCTATTTTTATTATTTAAAACTTAACTAAACCAATTTTCGATACTCCTCAATATTTCCAAGCACTTTTTTACAAAAAATCACTAGTTTTTTACAGAAACAAAGGCAGCATTTAATCGCAATTTGTATGAATGCGCTCTTACTTAACTGATTTAGAATTTACACGGCCTACGGTGCAACCCCGGACCTGTCGCGCCAGTGCGTGGGAAGGCATATCCTTTTAATTTCCTACACGATGCTATCGTCATACAGAATACTAATACCCCGTAATAAGACCTCTTGCTAAGTGCTTCTGATGCCGCGAAGATATTCAAGCCTAATAACAGATTAACACTTTAGCATTTTATTGCCAACGAATGACTTGATGGCAATAATTTAATCGGTAACCGTTTCAACGATAGACACGAACTAATGCGATGGCACGACAGCTTTATCTTTCACTATTTCTGTCGTAATAGCCGCTATATTTTATTAGAACCGTTTAGGAAATTGGTTATGTAATGGATAGAGCATAAATTTAGAGTGAATGATAGCTCTCTTGCATCTAAGATTTTATGTTACAATTAATATTAATTTTAAGCTCGGTTTGCGACGTAAGCAGAATTTTAAGTACTTACAATAGTTCATGAGCCTTATTACAAAAAAATCTGAATATTACATGCCTATGTTCATATTTTCACTTATAACATAATTATTGTATAGTGATCATTTTTGCAGGTATATTCAAAATTACACAATTTTGTTGTATAAAGTACTTTTATTAAAGAAAAACTATCAGCTTTGATTTAGTTTCATTTACGTAGAGGAATCTGTATGAACTCATAATAATAACAACCGGATTAACAGTAAGTAACACTGTTCATGGTAAAAGGTCAAGGCCTCCTATAGATATTTATAACCAACCATAAAGCCAAAAAAACAATATATACCTTCTTATTCGAGGCGTTCCAACTTAGTTCTTAGGGGTAGCAATGCATCTGTGACCAGCCTCAGGTAGGATCTAATATTATCTGTGGTGGATTATAAATCGGGCGGCAGTTGCCATTTACTATCACATACAGAATGATTGTTTGCTACATCCATAAAAAAAATATATAAGTAATTTACCAATTAAAATAAATTTACACCAAAATTATTTTTCTTTCCAACTAAAATTAAAACAAATTTACACCAAAATTAATTTTCTCTTAATTATATTCCTCCGCACGTAACTGGACACAGATATCAAGTGAAGTTAATATACGACTCGAGTGGGCGAGTGTCTGTAAAATGGTTTTTGGTATGAAGTAAGGATTGTCACTCTAGGGTTTGTAACAACATAATAGTCTATAATACTATACTATTGAAATAACACACGAATTAAAATTAATTTGACACCAAAATTAGTTTTCTCTAAGATACTACTTTTGGGAATACCTACTCTACATAGATCTTTGCGATGCAAATATACGACAAGAGTGGGTGAGTGTTAGTAATGAAATGTATGTGTATGTAATAAAATATAATGTAATCTAAATTATTTTTACTATCAATATAAAAAAGTATTAAAATCACCTTGACACCAAAGTTAGCTTTCTCTAACTTAAGAGTTTTAGCGAGTAATAACTTGGTACAAATCTTAGCGACGCAAATATACGTCGAGAGTGGACAACTGTCTGTAAAAGGGTTTTACGTGTAACATATTAACTGATAATGCTACTTTTTACTATTTAATTAAAAAAGAAACCAAATAAAATTAAATTCACACCAAAATTTGTTTTGTATATGTTTGGCTCTTTTGTAAGAAGATTCCTTAAAACAGATAACCAGCGACGCAAATATACGACGAGAGTGGGCGAGTGTCTGTAAAACGGTTTTACGTGTAATGTATTTGCTGATGACTATACGTTCATAAATTAAACACCAATCACGCTACGAGCCTTTGAAGTTAGATGCACCATCGGCAATATTTCTTTCTGTCAATAAACTTCGGTTTGAAGCCGTGTAGGTGGTTTCTTCGATGCTTGTGAACAAAATATAATGTTGTAATTGTTCTTGTTTACGTCTCAAGCGCTATGTAATTTGTTAATAATCTGAGTAAATCGTACAGGTGTAATCTAAATTATACTGTAGTAAGTTAGGTAGACTTTTTAATAAATGTTATAGGCATTATAGGCATTTTCATAATGTGGTTGACAAATTATTGTCCCACTGCCGGGCATCGGTCTCGTCACATAGTGAGAGTGAGTTTCAAGTGCGAATTAGTAAACTTGACACACCTTGGATTTTTTTTTTTTAAGAACTCTTAATCATATAGGATTCTTCACGATATTTTTCTTCACCGTTATGGCAACTGTAAAAATCAAATATCTGTAAAAATCAAAAAAATAGAAGTTAGTGCATGAGATTCTAACTTTAAACCCTTCGGTTGAATGGCCGAATTTCAGCCACTAGTCTTTTACGGATGCTTATATAACGTCATAATTACTTTCAAAGTAAAAAAAATAAGAAATATAAAATATTTTATTGGGTGTTTGAATACTCATATTTATGTGTCTATTGCTCCAGCCGGGACTGTCAGCATAGAAAGCAATGTGTAAAATATTCAAATATTACAACATTGCTTACTTTTACTAACAACAAGTACAATCCTTACTGGTTTTTAAGATAATTTGTTTCTGAAAAATCAAGTTCGAATCGTTCCATACAAAACTAATCGACACAAAAAGCAAAGAAAATTTTCCCGCAAAGAAACCAGGTAAATAAACTTAAAACGCATCCCACTAACTCGCTTTCGAATAACGTATGCAAAGCAGTAACATTAGCTTACCATAATACCCTGTGACACTTTACACGCTTGCCGAGCGGAAAATCTCTATGTGAAGTTGTAGACACAAATATGGCACTAAGTCCCTTGTAAATCACAATGCTTGGACAGCGTAGTGTGGTGCCAGAATAACGCATATTGTTACCGGTTTGTCGCTACACCGTTCGAATACTTAGACCCACGCAACTAGAGTTACCATGGAATTTAAAAATTAGGAACTGAAGGTGGAAATGTCAGGTAAATTCTGTTTAAAACACGCGGAAATATTTAAAAGCATCAGTAATATGCAATTAAACAGAGTTAATGAAACCGAATGCATTTTTTACTATTTAAGGTATGAAAATTATTATTTTTAAATAAGATACTTGCACAAATTAATGCAAAAAATAATATGGCGTGCATGTCGGTGAAATAATAGGCGAGATAGAATCAATATTTGCGTGCGAATTTAAAAACAGATAAGTCTTTAAAAAAGCCAGTGACGATATAAAAAAGGACAATCCAATATGCAGGACATGTCTTAAGAAAACAGGACGTTTGGAAACCCTGCGCAAAGCAGTTTGCCGAACAACCCTATAGGACTAATGGCAGCATTATAAAGGAAGATTTTGTCCACCGATTTGGTTGGTCATAAAGATAGGTATGATTATTGTAGGCGACGTACGACTAAGCTGTTTCAATATAGATAAATACGATTTATAACATATATTGTTAGGGTTTAACAGTCAAATGGCAAGCAATGAAACTTACCATTTTGTCCAATCTATGTATTTGTGTATCCTTCTGTCCGTACATTTTAACCACACAGATATACTCAGATTATGCCACCATATACACGAAAGTCGATAGGTATCTTGTTGTATGCTTAATTGTGACAAAAAAAAACAGAGATGTCACTCCATACATAATATATGCAAAATATTTTAGTATGAACATAAAAAAATATGATATGACTATCGTTTTCAAACAGTTTTGGTACTTAAGTTATTAACTTGAGATTATGAGATTGAGTTAAAGAGATAAGCATTCATAAAATTCTGGAAATGTTTACTTGAGTTGGTAAATTATGAGCTTTGTAAGAGGTAGTAAAGTCTAAAAAACAAAAATAGGTAAATTAATTTAAGTAAGATAAGTTCTATGGTTTTAACATTCGCATAAATAATTTTGTAATTATAACCTTTGAGAAATATTATTAAATATTTACTTATATAGCTACGGACAAAATAAATGTTCATCTTGATTACGGAACCATCTATTGCGCGTAATCCGACCCACACTTTGCCGCTTTTATCTGTCAAAGATAGTAGCACCTTTTGTACCTTTTGTACCTTTTGTAGTTCGATTGCGATACTACTAGTGTCAGACCTATTTCCGTCTTACAAAAGCATTGTTAAACGATTGTTTTGGTTTGAAAAGGAAAAGTATTGTAAAGATATTTGCACGAGGCTTTTCAGTTGTTCTTTAGGGAGAGCAATGGCTCTCTTTGATGTCAGATAGGACTCGTTGTACGAACGTGATTTAGTTTCTAATCTATTTAACGTTTTGCCAATGTTTACCAAAGATTGACATTTGACAACTACTGGATACTAACTTGATGATTCCGTTATATTTCGATCTTTAAAAGGCCAATCTTGCATAGGTCGGATTTAGAACGTGTTTATTACATATGTTAATAGTGGGTACGGACTACTAATAAAGAAGTAATTTATGTAATCGTCTAGTAGTTCAATTTCGCAATAAGTGTAAAGAATATAACTTTAACCTTAGTTAATTAGTCTTACGAATTAAGCTAACGATTTTCTTATCGAATACAACACGTTACACTTCACACGATACCTAAGTTATATCTTAGAACCATTTGCAGCTTACAAGTAAACCTAATGTAAATTGTGGTTATTTACACAGTCGCATTTATTCTAACAAATCTACGATAATTGGATACTTAACCGCTTAGAGGATCGTCTAAATATAAATAGGTATCGCATTCTATCTAAACAACCAACATTAAATATCAGTTGCTCTGCTAAATCACGTCGACGCAAGTGATTAATCTTGGAAGTAGAATGCTTGTCGTTAGTCCGGCAATAAAGAGATAACAAAATAAATCAAAGAGCTATAAATATGGTCGGATGAGCGATCAGTCCCAGAACTGTCCGATTCGATAGAAATTTACGGAACTTTTATGGCACTAGCATAGTACTAAACGGAATATAAATAAATATAAAAACAGCGCTGAGCTGTAAATTATGTTTACTATCTCCGTAGTGTAGTTAAATGTGGCACTTTGTTCCTTAAGAGGCCAGTGTTTGTTGGGATTACGTGCTTGAGGAACAAAAAATTGAGGGTCATTTAGAAGTTGTTAGGTTCTCTCGTTCATGTTTTATATTATTTTTATACTTACTTTTATTATCCGAATAACGAAATGTGGGACATTAAACATTATACGTTTTAAAATCTAAATATTCCACTGTCTCCTACTGTAGTATCATATTTCAATATAACGGAAACTAGGAACGTGAAAGATTAAGTTATCACTTCGCAAATTATAATAATAAACAAGTCTTACCTAAAGTTGATCACAGATATTTTAAGGCGTTTAATGAACGTTAACATATCCTTAAAAATATAACATAGTAGTTAAACTGAAATTGTAACAGTCGGACTTAAGGTATGCATGCGGTAGAATCCTCTGTGGTTTAAATCCGGAGGCTCCACCACCACACCGAAGTCTACCTAATACCTGCATTTTACCATCAGGTAAACTGCATGCTCCTTCTATAATATAAAAAAGAAATGTAGAAACAGGTGAGTTAGTGGTGCCGCTACATTTGGATCCTAAACATTTCAACCAGCTGTGCGCTGATTAAATATTTGATAGAAAAAATTGAAGACCCGAGTCCTACGTAAATATAAATCTATTAACCCAGCTACTATATGAAGCATCCTTAAAGAATTTCACCCTTAAGAAGCTCAAAATATACGAGTTATAGACACTCTAGCTAGTTCATACAATACAATGTTCGATAACTCAAGTCTATGCGCCAACAAACTGTCCAGTTAACGATGGTTATTGAAACCAGCAGTTAATTGCGAAATTCTCCTGGCACATAAATCATGAACCTCCTATAAAGAGTCTATAGAAAGTTCTAAACCGATAGAAAGTTAAAATCATTTCATGCAATTTACTGGCGTCCTCATAACCTTGGCGAGGAGGAACATTAAAACTTGGTCAGCGTTTGCGGAAGAAGCCTCGGTTATTATAACACATAAATTCACGAGTGGGAATGCGGTGCAAAAGTGCAATATCCGAGGCCCGGGCTATAACTGTCAACAGTGGAATGAATCAGTGGCGAATAAATCGTCCGCCGACAGCTTCGTGCTCTCCTCTCGTGCGATCCGATTTTATTTTACAACCATCACTGCACAGCGCACGTCGATTTGTTTAGCTAAATTATTTTATGACTATGGACTGTCGTTCGCGCGTAAATTCGTTACGTTTCGTAATTTTCTTCCCAACTGGGGTTGTAACACAAAACGACGACACTTGTCACGCATTCGAAACTGTTTATCGTGCTCGGACAAAATAAACTTGAAATATATCCGTCCGAGGCAAATAAAATTTAAACGTCCGAAGCTTTTAAGACATTGAATGAAATCAAAAGTTGTGGAGTGTGTTGTTTAGAAAGAAAATACTTGTACATCAAAAATCCATGTCATGCATGACTTGCGTCAGTTTGCGCTCGAAGCCAAAGTTTTTTTCGTCTAAACAAACAGTTAGAAAATTAAACAAACACCAAAGGTCGACGACAGGAAGTCCATTTCAAGCGCATGACGCTCGCCTAACAAAGTCACCGCTTTTGTAATGGTCTTATTTGTTTCTTTATAGGTATTGATGTTGCTACATTTATTATTATGATGTTCATTATAATTTTAAAGCACTGGAACATTCTCCTATCGATTTCTCATTAATCTATCCAACAAGCTGCGTTGAATATTATGTAAGATCAAATATAATATTTATTGTATTGAAATTATAATTTACTACATGCTACAGATTTCGATATATTTAATATCCAAGAAGATTAATGGAAACAAGACTTAAATACACGTCCGTAGTATATTGCTAGTAAGTGAAGGTCTAGAAAATGTTTCAACTATTGATATGCTAACCAACATAACTGTTCAAGGTATGTTTTGTAAGGAGTAACTTAGTCTAAGTTAATTAAGAAAATCTTTTAGTGTTCCGCATAAAAAAATAAAACCCATTAAGTGTAACGCACGCGCCGCATTTTGTTTAGTAACTTAGTCTAAGTTTATTATGAAAGTCTTTTAGGGTTTCGCATAAAAAATAAAACCCATTAAGTGCACCGCATGCGCCGCATTTTGTTTAGTGTTGAATGTATAAAATTTCGATTATATTTATGTCATGTTACATTTTTTTCAAGGACGAGTGAAACCGCGGGGCTCAGTTAGTCAGTTAACACTATTAATTATTAATATTTATTATAAATTTGTATATTAATACCTGCCGTATACAAATATTACTTAGTATGGGGGATCGTTCATTTGCCAGAGCCACAGAGCTAAACCACGCTATGTAGGTACTTTATTTATGCTGGTAACGAACATTTTAGTACTTCCCACTAGTCCAGTCTGTCTACGCGCCGACAAATAAATTTCGCGTACAGACTATGTGCGTGGTTGCCCGACAGTTGTTTTGGCGAGTTACAAGAACAGGTTCAATTTGTTGCTTTTATAGTGTGATTTTGAATGTTTTCCCTATAGACCTTAGTAAAGCTATGTTAACCAAACTATTAGAATAATATTGATGGATTACAATGGATCCCGCATAGTGCTGTCATTACATTAGTTTTAATATCTTGTTCAACATAAATTTATATAATTTAATGTACATTTGTCTTCTTAGTTTAAATGTAATGTGAGACATACCAATAAGGCTCAGAAGCAGAGCCGTATCTGTTATCTGATTCAGATACGAATGCTCTCTTTTTTGGGCCTTCAAAATGAATTTCTTGGAGTTCCACGGTACGTAAAAGACCAGTTCTCTTAGTTGATGAGGTTCTTAATGCAGTTTTTTGGTTGAGCTGAGATGCTATGAAGGATGTGGATATGGAGACATACTTATCCGAAGCATCCCAATTAGTCTTTCGAGGTAGCAATACCTTTATGGCCGACGTTAGGTAGGACTCTAATCTTATCTAAGGTTGATTAGACGTGGAGGTAGATATCATGCTTATCCGCTACATCTATAATATAATATTTATATTGTCGAAGTATAAAAAGTGAGTACTACCATATTTATTCATAAAGAGCTCACAGTGATTACACACAGACCAAAAAAAATCAAAGCAATCGCATACGTCTCGTAATAAGCAAGTCAAAAACGTACACTCCGACAAACTCATTAATAACCAATTCATCAAAGTTAAAAGCTTTCCTTCAACGTAGGAATCGATCAATAAAATCGCCATGACTCCATCCGGCGTATCACGGAGATGCGTTTGGGCTTGTCTATTCCGGAATAGCCGGAATACCCGGGGTAAAGACCACCCAAGCACGGTTATTTCGAGGTGCGCGTATAATTGAGCTGTTGCAAGCCGTACGACGCCCGCGACACGCATAATGCGCTGTTTTACATATTTTACGACAAGCACGAGGGATCATCGAAAACTTACGGTCTATGCGATAGAATTTCTGTTTGTCATGCTCGTACAGTTATTAGATATAAGGGATGAAAATATGAATAGCTTTTTGATTTAAAGTTCAAATTAATGTTAAAACATAATTACATTTTTTAATTCGTTTATAGTTAGTACATAACTAGTTTTTAAATAAAATAACGTTAGTATAATTGGCGTTACTAATACATTTTCATAAATCTGGTCGTAATTGTAATAAAATATTAAATATTAAAAACTTATGAATATTTAACAATTATCTTACAACTACACTACTATACTCTGTATATAAAAATACTGAATTATAAGTATTAATGTAATAGTAACTAAGAACCATAGACTACATAGAAAAATTGATGTATATGTTAAAAATTTTGAAATAAGTTTAAGTGATGTATTCATATTTTTTTTAATGTCCTGTTTCATACGCTCGTCATTACGTTACCTATATAAAACCGACTTTTATTTTTGCATATAATTATAAATGAAATGCACTTACAGACTATTTTTACGTCAGTCAAAACATTCGTGCTTACAAATGAGTAGTGAACTACAATTATGGCATTATACGCATTTCAAAACATTATTTCGTGATAACTAAACGTTTTCTCATAACTCGATAAGCAGTAATACACTAGTGGTCGAATCACAACCTCTCGATTAGGAGAGCTGAGGTTCAAACCCCTGGCACGCACTTTTAAGTTTTAAATAAGTTATGAACTTATTCGAAATTAATTATCACTTACTGTAACGGCAAAAGAAAATATCGTAAGGAAACATACACACGGCAGTCCTTTAAAAAATGTTCTCAAATGTGTGTAAAGTCTACTAACTTACACTTGCCGCGGTAGACTATGATCTAACCTCTTTCACTCTAAGAGGAGACCCATGCGCAGCAGTGGAACAATAACGCGTTGACGAGGAAATCTTTTCGCGTTCGACGACACCATGCTTGTCTTCCACACCTTTCACCCTTCCGTCACTACAGTCGCGGAGTTCGCTTTATCTTTATGAGTCAGCGATTGTTACGCGATGTGTTGTATTGTGACGAATATAGTCGACGGGATCTTGTGTAACCTTTGCGCTTGGATTAAAATGACAATGACTGTTAATACGTTGCTAAACTATTTCTTAAAATACAATAGGTTAACTTAAGACTTTTAACATTTGTACCTTATCTCGAAGATTGATACAATCGGAAAGTTTTTTTTCACATGAATAGCTGACTGGCAGTTAGCATACTCTTCTTGATGTTATGTGTATTGTGGACAACATAGATATATGAAATCAATTCAAAATATGATAGGAGTCAGATATTTACCTACAAAATAGTTACTACCCCGAAGGGCAAAATTGGAATCATATGTATCTTAACCTGCTGTTTTTTTTTATAAAATTGTGGTAAACAAACTTGGATGGACGCCAATGAACATTTCCTGACCAACTCCATATAGAACAGGTACTACCTGAAGCCGATCATATATGCGCTGTCACACAACTGCTTTACGCTAGAAATAGGTGTGGGTGTGGTAACTCTTCAGTAGACTCACATTGGCTCTTCTAACTTTAAAAAATATGACATGTGGGTATTTTATGAATGGATAGCACCTGATTATTATAAAGAGCTCTCCTTCAAAGTCTGCGAAGCGTTCGCGACTCCTCTGGTGTTGCAAATATCCATAGGAGACGGTGACTGCTTTCTATCAGGTAATCCGTCTGCCTTTTCGTCAGGTTAAACAATAAAAAAAATTGAAAACTGTAGAAGGACTATTTGTTAAGACACATTCTGTAAAACGTCGCGTATCATGCGAGAAGTGTAGTAATAAAATATCAATTTTTGTTACGAGCAATTTTAACTTTACAACTTTACTATTTACTTATTTATGTTCGTTTTGCTAACCTTATAACCAACACTTAATAAATGCGCGGCCACGAAACAAGATTGCAAAATTCATAGACCAGCGCTAGACCAAGTAAAACAATGCAAAAATACTTCAAAGCCTTAACAAAGCTATTTAACAATGGTCAATATACAAAACCGCCTTACTGCACACAAAAGAAATTGCTTGAAGATAGAGAAGTTGTTAAAGTTATAACTTTGTAACAATAGTTAGGTGTGTAATTTCTTTCTTATCAACGGAACAGAGTTTTAACTGCATAATACAGCGGTTCACGGTAGACTTCAGTTTATAAGTATACATCAGAAAATTTACTTTTGTTCAGTGTTCGGGTTTTTCTTTTATAACACTCTGTTGAAAATAGCAAACGTGTTTGCGGTTCACCTGATGTTAAATTTGAAACTACCACCAATATGAATCTGTAACAGACCCTAGTAAAATTAGACTCTCGGCTGAGGCCAGCAACAGATGCGTTCCTATCCGTTAGAACTAAGTTGTCAAGGAAAAGTATATCTTATCCGAGGCGTACCAACTTACTACATTTACTATCTTAGAAATATAATAGGAAAATCTTGAAAGTTTTTACAGGATGTTTTGAAATGCACTTTAGCTTATAGCCCGATATATGTAGGTAGGTTATTTTTAGGAGCTTGGATTAGATTGGATTGAATTAGAAATTGTCCTCCGATCTGGGGTTATGTTAGAATAATTAGGTAATCAAGGTAGTGACAGCCTAGCCTAGTTGAATCACGGCCACTCAACAGGGAGATCCGAGGTTTGAAAAAAAATTTAAATATGTGCATAATAGAAATTAATTATCATTTGCTACAATGGTAAAAAAAGATAGTGAGGAAATCTGCACACCTGAGAGGTTTAAAAAATGTCAATAAGGTGCATGAAGTCTACCAACTCGCAGTTGGCCAGCGTGGTGGACTACGGCCTAACCCCTCTCACTCTGAGAGGAGACGTATGACGATTGGAAAGGTTTGGGTTGATAACAACAACGATGAGATAATCAAGACGATCTAGATCAGCATAGCTCAGTTCCTGTATTTAGTTTAGTAACGAGAGAGCAAAATTAAAATAATATGACAAAGTCCACGTCAAAAAAACCAATAGCAAAACAACAGTCTAAGTTGTCTTTATTTTTAAACTTCTTTATTGTGAGACATACGACAAGAAAAATAAGGAGGCTATCACATTTGCGCATTGTAGGTGCCACGCGACAACAAAAACGTCATAATGTGAAACATTTTTGTCGTATAATACCTGAAGCCTTCCTTTTATGCGGGCCCCCACACGGTCTGTCTGACATGCATTGTGCAAATATGATTAATAGTACAAAAGTCACATTAGCGATATGGAGGTTTTTTTTTGGTAAAGGTGTGTATTCATGGTAAGGCAAACAAGCGATTTTTAGACTTTAAGATTATTTTCATAGATTTTTATTTACATTCATTTATAAACATCGTGCAGTACCTACTTAAACCTTTTGATTTCACTTTTTGAATTTGAAACTAAGCTTACCATATTATGATCTTTCTTAGAACGTTGTTTTTTGTGTAATGATGTGTACCTAATCTGGTGCAATTTTTCGACATTTCCATAAAAAAATGCTAGAAATATTTAAAAACCTACACTAAATTAATTAATTTTCACGCTAACATTTTATTGAAACATTTATACAATATAAAATCCACCTGAACGTGTAAAAAATTAGAAAAGACATATTTAATACAAGCAACCCCATTTCCTACAATGGAAATTAGCTTCATCTACAATAGGTATGTCACGACATTTATTACCTTACAATCGCATCGTTGCATCATACCTCGAATGCCGCCCCGTAGTCACGGAACCAGCGATTTTTCCCGTGACATTCCACTGACGAAATTAGGTCAACGGGAACAAAAATGCCGAGCTATAAATATGAACAACGAAATATTGGGCGCAAACAATCCCGACGCGGATAGAGAATACGTGACTGTAACAATTCTGTATATTCCTTCTATATTTTTATTGCCTTGTTTTTTTGTGGTGAGAAAATATTTGCTAGTAAAAGTTACCGCATATATTAAAAAAATATTTAACGAACTAGAATAGATGTTGATTTTTGTTTTGATCACAGGCTTAAGGTTTTTAGCTACAATAATTTCAATTAAGAAAACACAGTAGGCTTTCAGTTGATTTTTAGTCAAATATCTAACTTTGCCGAAAGTCCTGTGTTTAACGCTGATAGATTATAATGAACATTAAATACTGTACGTTGAAATTAACTCTGTTCAACAATAGGACTGTATATAGTCCTCTATATAACTATAACATATATAAAAAGATGTCTTGTATGTAATGTAGTAAACAATTTCTTTCTTGACAATTTATAATTTTTTAACAAAAAGACCTACGTTTTCTCGTCGCCAACATTAAAGAGAGCTATAAATAGATCTAGAGTCAAGTTAATTCTTGCGAACAGAACAAACTGCGCTGTTAAAGAACCAGTTCGATCGAAATGCACTTGAACCGCAAATCGTGTAGACTTGATGGGTCTACGAGTTTTATTAGCTCAATTACGAGCAGACTATGCGACGAGGACTAGCACGAGTGATACTTATTAGATTTTCTTTTACGACTTGGCGTGCTAACACGATTCTTGTTTTTACTATTTGGTTTTGTTTTTTATTCGCTATGCAGACGGTCACCATATTATAATGGTGATGAACTTTTTTACCTTTAAACACGTGAATAACCTCAGCTACAATAACCTCTTGTTTTTCATATCCTCGTGATAACGATTAATTCAAACCAATTTTTCAACAAACTTCGAAATTCAATAATTTTCTAAGCAATCATTATTAAATTTTATTGCTTTGCTAGGCAAAAATTTGTTCAAATTTATTATTGATTATATAATATTTATGTAATTAACTGAGGAATACATTATAACTTACTTTTGGACTTTAGTAGTAACGTAAAAAAGTTATCTGCTTTCTGATCGATTAATTTTTGAAGGATAAAAGATAAAAAAGTAACATTAGCTACAAAACATAAAAAATGTGTATTATATTCATTTAATACCAAGATATTTACTTATACTGTACACAAAAGCTGGATGACTTTTATGAGCTCAATTACTAGGAGACTACGAGGCCACGGCACTTCGGATATTTGAGAGGTAATATAATTCGAGAGCTAACGTTGAACGCTCTACTTGGAAGCGCAGTCCATGACGATAAACGGGAACGAAACGAGATTTTATAGGCTAATGAATTTGCATTACTGGAATCAAATACTAATAATAAGTTCGCAACATTGTATTAGGCTAATAAAGTTAATACAATCTAAGTACTCCATGAAATTAATTATTACCATACATTAGATTAAGGTAGTCTAGTAATGTTTATAGGAAATCGAGTATTATAACGTTAATGTTGATAAAGATGTAGTACAATTAATACGTTGATTTCGTCTTTAATCAAAATTGAAAGAGTCGTATATTTAGTAAAGCCATTTTTTATCAATAAGTGATTACAGGTACTTTTACGCGTACGCATAGACCATAATCAGTAGTTGCCTACGTAGGCATGACGTCATGTAATGAACCTACTATATGAATTGAATAGTTCTAGATTCAGTAGTAGCTGCTTTCAGCTTTCATTTCATTAACATATCGTAAACGTAATAATATATCCGACTTTACATACCGTTTAAATCAAAACATCAGAGTTATCAACGCGGATGTTTCTAGTATAAATCAGAATATTAAAATAGCAATTCTCTTATCTTCTATTTTTTCATGTTATGCGTGTATAAAATGAGCATGGGGTCCACCTAAACGACCACTATCACTTTTAGACATTTGTGTTTAACCCCACGTAAGATTTGAGTTCTACTTGAGATCGACACAAAGATGCTTTGCTATCTCTGAACACTATATTGGAACGCCTCGGATGTCAGATGTGTTTATTTGTATACAAATCAAAAGTAATTTAAACATGTAAGTCATAATACAATAGTAACTAAACGATATATTTATAAGTTGCAACATAAATCCATTGTAAATCAATCAATATACATTATTACTTCGTTACAAAGTTCCAATTGATTTCTTACTATTTATGTAGCGATATCAAATACTTACTGATAGCGAATTAAGTTACTCGAACAAGTTTTGTAGCTTTTGTTTTATGGTCGAATAATTTTCTGGCACTTCATAGACTGCGAGACCGTTGGCCAAGTCGATAACTGTAACAGAATCCTTATTGTATTACACAAGGAGCTCGTATCTAGACTATTATGTTCGAGTAATATCATTGCTGTTGTAGTTTCTTTTATTTAATGCGTTTTAAAGTAGGTTAAAGAAAATATAGGAATGTATTCGTAGAATAATTGCGATTTAGTTCTGTTTTATTTAGATTTCTGATAAAATCGTGATATTATGATGCAATCATTTATATATATTATATGATGGAGTAGCAAACGAGCATGCATTCCACCTGATGGTAAGTGGCAACTGCCGTCCATCGATATTTGTGATCCACCCCAGTTAAGACTAGAATCCCAACTGAAGACGACCACAGATGCGTTGCTACCCCTGAGGACTAAGGTGGAATGCCTCGTTAAGTTTATCTCTCGTACCACACTCTTCAAACCAGAAGACAACAGCGCTTAACACTATTATTGATTATTATTAATTTATTAATCACATACCGGGATTATTTTACTTAAGTGCTCACGACCAGTATAGAGAATGGAACTTGCATAGAGATCCTGGAATTTAGACATTCTTACGGTATTTTCTTTTGTCATTAAATATTAACGAATTAAGTAATTAATTATTATCGCACGCAATTTGAAAAATCGGGCTCGTGTTTAAATCTTAAATCAAAAGATACATCTTATAACATTAGCTATCTGCCAGTTAAAGTTCCATGAGAATCGGTCCATCCGATTAGAAAATTAGCGAACAAAGAAACAGACAAAAACCTTAACAATTAATTTTTGTAACAAGAATCCTATATACTTTCGTGCATTTAATAAAAAGCAGTAAAGTTTCATGATACTTCAATTTTATTTATTTGTATACATTAAACAAATCACATCCAAACAATAAATCACAAGTACTGGTGGATGTTGCGTAATAAATTGAATTATGGAACGACAGTCGACAAAACAGTATTAATAGAAAACGCAAACTCGACAGTTTCAATCCATTCCTCGCCGCAAACCCGCATGCGTGATGCGGTTTCAGCTACATGTGGCTTTGGTTTATGTTGATTTAAAATTGATAATGCGATATTTTTAATTTAGTTTCATTTATCGTTTTTACACGTTATAGGTAATATATAAACTCTTAGGTCTTTCTGGAAAATATTACGTAAAAACGTACACTTTACGTTATTACGTAATATTACGTACGTACGTACGTTTGAAAGCCGGCGAAGCATTGGCGATTCTTCTGGTGTTGCAAATGTCCATAGGCGACGGTGACTGCTTTCCATCAGGTAGTTCGTCTGACTTTTCGTCAGGTTAAACAATAAAAAAAAATTAACATTTAATTAATAGAATTTATACAAATAAACCAAATTAAGCTGGCAGTCTCTAAGATGTAATTTAAAAATTAACTGTTATTTTTAAAACTAAATAATTACGCTGACTATTTTATGTAAATATAAATATTTATATTATAAAATAAGATCAAAATTATTGGACTACATAGCCACATAACCTATATTTCCAAAATTTCCACATACAAAATCTTTCATACCTTACAGTACAACTTATGACCAATTAGTAAAAGTCGTGGAAGACACCTTCCTCTCCCATATCTATTGATGATAAATAGTCGAATGTCTACTAATATATTACAGATACAGATATTGGAAAAACCTGCGCGAGAGTGCGCGTGACCGAGTGGAAAAGATTGTAAAACATAGAAAATAAAACATAGAAAACCTAACTCAGAATTTACAGCTTTAATTCATGAAGTCTAGCGAATCCTAAAGCAATTCAAAAGTTCCATTTCACGTGACACACGATGCGAAAATGAATTTTCCACCTTCTTAGAATGCATTGCCCCATAATTTTATTCTCTCACAATTTTATTAAGTTCTCTTAAGTCGGCTTTCTTGCGTAAATATAAGAGCCATTTTACATTTTCCGACGATATCGAATAGTGACATTATAGGAGCTACATTTTCACATTCTAAACTCCTAGACGTTACATTTGCACACTCAACGACAGAAATAGTAGGTACTCATATTTAACACAAAATTTTTGCGATGTTTTCCTATAGTTATAATTTATTTCATTATAGCAATATAATGCAGTATATGGAAATCTGTAACTCAACGAAAACAGAAGTTCTATCAGAGTTCGACACAGATACGTTGCAGCCCTTGTGGACTTAATTCAGTCGTCGTTTTGCAATTTTACTGAGACCTAATTTGTCTTGTAAATGACTTGCGGATGACATTCTGATACGAATATCGGAACGGGTGATGTGTAAATACTTTAATTATTCTGTCCTTAAGTCGTCACCAGTGTTTACGGCCGCGAATGAGACATTTCCGTCGCGCGGCAACGTTATTGATATTAAAATTTATTTATGAATACGCGACGGGTGATAAAACGTCATTTCATCAGGCGGTACTTGTGTACTGTGTAATGCTAATGATTTCTGAGAAAGGTGAGTTCATATGACTTTCGTTACTTAATATTACGTCTAGAAGTATCCATCTCCTCTGGTTCATTCTGTACCACAGCATATAAAATTTTGCTGTCGTGAGTATTAGGTGCGAATGATTCTTACTTAGATATTTTTATACTGGACCTAACAATAAGGCAGACGAGCTATCTGGTCAAAAAGGTGGTAGAACCCCTTATAGTTCGACTGCGACGGCACCACTGCCACATTTATTTCTGTCTAATAACAGCAGTGTTAAGCGCTGCTGTCTTCTGGTTTGAAAGGTGTGCTAAGGGAGATAAACTTAACGAGGGATTCCAAATTAGTCCTCAGGAGTAGCAACGCGTCTGTGGTCAACTTCAGTTGGGATTCTGGTCTTATCTGGGTTGGATCACAAATGTCCATGGGTGGCAGTTGCCACTTACCATCAGGTGGACTGCATGCTCTTTTGCTACTCCATCATATAAAAAAAAACCTTAAAGCTTAAAAAAATATTTTTAATTATTTAAAAAATATATTTATTAATTATTATTATTTTATAAAAAGTGAAAAAGACTTTTTAGTCCATAACTCGCCACAGACGACCTATTAAACTCAATAACTATAGCATAAAGACAGCATATTATATAATGAAGATATTGTACTGAAGTGTTGTGCAGCGAATATGTTTGCACTGTATATTAATTTATACTTAAATAAAATTTATAACGAACAGTCATAACGAACGGTTTACATCAAAATCGCAAAAAGTTGAGCGCCGCCTTCGGAACTAAGTAACTATCATTTTTTTTAATTATTTTTCAATCTTAAGCGACAGAAGAAATGAAAATAATTGGCATGAAATTATAAAGTTATATTTCCGTCATGTTATATTTTGAGCGGGGATGTAACAGCGGCGGACCAAGTACTAATTAAATAACAAAAGGAACTCTTGAAAAAAATATATTTACAAAACTTCAAATTAAACTATATTTCAATTCCGTCGGCAAGACTACAATAAGAGCGTCCTTGTCTCTGCCGAGGCATTTCAAATGATTCCTCAGAGAATAAAATCGTCAGAACAGGAAGTAAAGGTCAAAGGGTAGTTGTATTAAAGTGAGCTACTTAGTGCTCTATCTTTTATTAGTTTTACCGTCTATGTTCCTATCTAGCGTTGTGAAAATCCTTTGAAATGGGGCAAGTTTGTTTTTCAAGATATCTCAGTAATGTAACATTTTATACATTCCTCATTGCTCTTTGCTGGTCAAGACACTTCTTAAAGGAGACTGGTTTTACGAAGTCGTCGTCGACCAATTACTGTCCCACTGCTGGAGACGGATCTCCTCTCAGAGTGAAAGGAGTTTAGGCTATAGTTCACTGCGCTGGCAAAGTGCGAAATCTATCTGTTATCAAAATTTGTTCAGGCGCTTCTGAGATTAGCTAGAATAGACAGACAGAAAAACGGATATATAGATAGACAAACAAAAATTTTAACAATTGTCTTTTGTTTGTTATAGATACTGCCCACTCATTTCACTGCACACTTATTTCTGCCTAATAACAGCAGTGTTAAGCGCTACTGTGTTCTGGTTTGAAGGGTGTGGTAAGGGAGATA
>DWRA01000520.1:0-23911 GCA_018250295.1 Spathilepia clonius | reverse complement strand
ACCTGCCAGATGGGGCAATTAAGACCTCTGAAGTTATAATTTTCTGCACAAACTGACTTGTTTGAAGTAAAAGGCGTTTAGTTTTATAAACTGATATTATAACGATGTTTTTAGTTACTTCATTTGGATGTAGGTAATTGAACCAAAACTATTGATAAAGTCGTCACTAAATTATAAGGCAATTATTTATTTTAATAAAGGGGAGTTTTCAGCAAGAATTCAAGAACAAAATCAAAGTGTAAAATATAATAAGTGCAGAATACTACGGAAGTACTCAGTATTATATTTCTTTTTGTTTGCAGATGCACTGTGAATCTCGTAACCTATCTGTTATTTATGTATATTATCTAGAGCTGCTACATGTTTTTGTTACACACAATTGTAAATATTTTACACAAAATCTGTCTATTGTATTTCGTATTTTTTTTCCACTGAAGAGCTTCTGTTTCAAATAGTCAATAACAAAGTTAACACAATAGTTAAACACTGAAATAACAAACATATGTCCAAAGATATACCAAATGCAGCAGTCATCGCGCACTCAGACGAGGCGTCAGTGTCCGTTCATCAAATTGCATTTCGTAAGGTGTTGATAGAAGAAAATAGTCTTTATTTCAAGGCAAAAGTGTTTGCCATGCATGCAGAAATACAGACAATTGGAGCAAGCAATTGTGACGAATCGCTATAGGAATTTCACGGGTCGTTGCTTGGGGAAAGAGTCTACAGGGGTCTAGCCAAGTAGCAAACGCTTCCAAGCATACAACCTTATCGGTCATATCAAAAATGGGAGTTATAATTTAAAACACGGTATTATTTAATAGAATATCAGGCATGTATTGTCAATCCTGAAGTAAAATCACACAGACATTAATTTCAATTAGATGTACGAGCATCAAATACTTGACACAAACATTTTCGTCTATCAAAAATCACACCTAGAACATAAATAAACATTCTAATCTATAGTGCCTGATTTATCCACATTGCAAACTGCATTAGATAGCAATATTAGTAAAATTACAACGGATGCTAATTATTTGAATGGATTTTGCTATTCAATCCAATTTTATAAAAGTAAGCAAGGAATAATATTAAACCGTTACGGCCGTTCTCCAAACAAGCCATTATTTATTAAGTAGTAATTAATTAGTTTACTAATATCTACAGGTTCAAAGCACGGTATGTAAAATAAGAGAGCGCATACAATAAAGTTTGGAGTCATGATCGCACATTTTTGAAAGTGTTGTAATTTTTGTAAATTTATTGCAACGGCGCCACCGACACACACAATAATCTGTCTTGTAGGAGGAAGTATTTACGCTGCTGAATATTGTTTAGAAAGGTACTAGGAAATAATCGACGCGTTCCGTTTTAGTCCACTGAGCCATTCTAACCTAATAAAAACTTCTTAGGACTTCTGTTCGATTAGGAGCCGGTTACACCCATAAGTGGCAAACTTCAGTGGCATAAAAATGTATAAAACTATTTCGTCGAGTACCAAAGGGAACCACAAAAACGCGTGGTTATCAATTTCGTACAACAAAATGCTGGAAAACACTTTAGTAGTCTAAAGTTTATAGCTTGATGAAACTGGCGAATTGGAAGTGTCTGCCAAGTTAATCTATACACGGTGGGATAGTACTTGGATGGTGAATTGAAAATATGTACGACCATTTTCGTGTTTGAGCCGACGGCACGTTAAATCTACGCAGTTGTCATAACATGCTGTAACAATCGTTAAACCTTGTGGGATGACGGTTTAAAAACATCCTCCTTTTGGTCTACACAACATTAATCGTATAAAATACAACAATCTGATTAGTAACAACATCATCAACATTTTGTGCTGCTACAAAAATATGTAGCGACGAGAAATTAAAGTGATGCACTTAAGGTATATTCAATTCGTTGTATCATAGTATTTTACTTAAAATATATTATGTAATGTATCTGGGAAGCAAAATAAAAAGTAGACCAACGAGCAGTATTTGAAACTCTTAGTTACGGTAACAAAAGTAATAAATTACCTGTACCTACAACTATTGACAGTACGTGGTAGCATCTGGGTTGGTAACAGAAGCCTATAGGTTATGTTAATTTACTTTCATCAGTGGTCTGCATAGTTATATGCTTCATTTTATATTGCATAACATACGATTCTTTATCACTCCAAATATATCCTAATAAGTTTTAAACGTGTCTTCCTTTCTTTTCAGAAGGCGCTCGGTGTTAGTGATAAGGCACGCGAGGCGGGAGGACTCTGCATCGTACGAGTGCAGAGCGCAGGGCGCTGTCGGGCCCCCGGCCGTGGCCACCGCCAACGTCAGCGTCCTACCCCCCACGCCTGCAGCTCCAGATACTGGTATGGCTATCCTTTATATCCTTTATGTCGTATTGCATGAGTGTCTCTCTCCAGAGCTGCATGAGGTCTAAAGTATTAAATATCCCGTCATGCTGATGTTGAACTGCTAGGCATGAGTCTTCCACAACTAGACGACACTTAGATCGAATTGAATTGGGAGAAGAAAGAACAGTTTAGCAGTAAATTAAATTGTAAGTCAACTTAATTGAATTGGGAGAAGAAATAACCGTTTAGCAGTCAATAAGTGAAGGCTGGTTTCAAGCACTTAAGACCTCCGAAAACGTTTAACAATCTAACTAACAACAACCGGGAACGAAAACTTAACGTGTCTTCAAAGCGTTGAAAGTTATCACTATTTATAATTATAACGTAAACAATATAAACATGAATAAATATAAGTGTGAAATATCACAAAATATAGACAGTAAAGACACCATATCGTATAATAAGTTATATAGACATGATTCCCGTACATCTTTTCGGCACAACTCAAATAAATTAATGTCCCATTTTGCAGTGAATCTATTGCAGTAAATCTGTATGCTCCATTATTGTGCCAATTTTCCCAACGAGCGTATCACGTATTGTTTAATGTTCAATACCGGTTTGCTTCATTCTGCGGGAAACTCTATTGCCGATTCCTCGAAGTCGATCCGCAAACAATACTGATATTAAGGCCAATGGAATGATCAGTTACCTATCGCGAATAATTAGCGGTCTAACTGATATTGATGGCATTGTGTGCTGTTTTTTCAAATATGTTCGTAAAAGAAATATAGTGTTATGTTATCATTGATACGTGATAAGATGTAGCGAAGTCAACCTTCAATAAAACAACGCAAATAATCCCGAATTACCCACATTTAATTATTATATAAGGCATAGGTACTTAGATATTATTGAAATATTTTCTCGTTCAATGTACTTTGAAATATCTATAGTCCAGTGGGTACATTAGATCCAAGGATTTTTAGATGTATTTTCCAAATATCTTTTTCGTATGTTGGATAGATTGTATTGATGGTACCTTATTAGTTAAAAAAACTACAAATAGACACTTTATTGCAATAAGTTGCGAGCCACCAACATTTATTATAATTGGCTATTTGTTTGGTTGCTAATTTCTTAATCACCGTTGTCAAATTAAGTGTGTATTTATAGGTAATTTTTTTTTATTTCAGTAGGCGCGCCGTGTCCGATGCCCGACCCAGCATCTTACTGCCTCAACGGAGGCACATGTTTATTCTTCGAGCTTGTTCAAGAACAAGCTTGCAAGTAAGTTGCATCTTTTCGTACATATCACACAGTAGTCTCATAACAAAAACAACAAAATTTAATTAAAGAATGTGTTTACATATTGACAAATTTTAAAGGAGATAGGCAAGGAGACAGGATGATTGATGAAATTGGCGTGAAATTATATTTGTACAAACATGAAACTTCCGAAGATTAATTTTAATAAGTCTGTCCCTTATCCAAATGCAGAAGTTTTATGATTCTCTTGTTTTATATTGTAATTGTGCATATATAATAAAGGTTACATTTACGTCGTATTTGAAAGTTTTTTTAAGAAATTGAAGCAGCAGACGCCAATGACGTTTACCAGGTGGTCTCCATCTATATATACGGCCACATTTAGATTTATAGTCTGACTACAGACTTGAGCTTGACTACAGATGCGCTGCTATTTAAAGTACCCTTAAAGACTAAGTAAATCGCGTTAATATGTACTTACCTATCTTGTACCCACATGCCGTGTGCCATGCAGGGTGAGCCCTTGCCCTTCAAATCAGAACACAGCCTTAGTAGGTAGATACTATTGTTATAAGGCAGAAATGTCTATGGAGGTGCTCCTAGCGCATTTAAACAATAAAGGATTTTTACTGCTTTTAGGGGAAGGTCTTGCATTTTAAGTGTACCCCTAATACTAATCCAGCAATGTTTTGTAGATGCCCCGAAGGCTTCAACGGGCAGCGCTGCGAGAACAAGGACGTATCAAACAGGAGCAGTATGTATCATTCCTACACATGCAAACTGGGGCTCTCCACGTCCTACTACTGTTAGCGGTGCCGAAACGACCCACCTTCCATTACTTTACTAGCTCCGTGCGTACGAATGTCTGAATCTAGTAGGGTTGCTAACTGTACTATAAATAGTATTGTACTATATTTCGGGTATACCTACGTACTCTTGAGTATATAGTTGATAAATATTAAAATACACAATAATATTTTTTTTGTGACCTAAATGGGATATAGCACTTTTAATAAAGAAAAAAATGTTAATGGCAGATGTCAAGAAATAGTATTTTTATAAAAATAACTGGTGATGTTGCATTTTTTGAAGTTCCACATAAAATATCTACCAATATGTTTGAAGTGAACTATATTTTATTTGGTTTATTACGAAAAGTCGTCCGAAATAATGTTGGCAACCCGATATCCTAGTGTCGTCTGACTCAGGCTTATTTAGTGCAAATTTTAGGTTCAATAATTGTAGGCAATCTAGGAATATTAAAAATGTTTCACTTAGGAAATGATGATTGCTGATATTTTTAATCTGCGACAATATGTACTCTATCGATATTTGGGCGCGAAGGGCCAGCTGTTTGCACGGCTATTTTGTTTATTAGTGACTCGTGTCTCTCGTGTGACATAAGCGCAGAATACACGATGTTTCTTATTAATAATTTAAAATTCCTGAACTGCCGTAATACCCTGTTGCTTTTATTACTCTTTAACTCTTTGCAAAGCTTTAAATTATTGTAGATTTAATAAATAAATATAAATGAGCTGGCCCAGTGAGATTATAAATTAAGTATTTTATACTCTCCACAGAAAAGAGATAATGAAAAGATTTTTACATTACAATAATTAATAGGTACTTACTATATTATTATTATAAATTGGACAATTTTCTATTGGATTATTTAATCTTAAAAAATAGATACTTACCCTGAATACTCTCACTCCGTTTCTAAAAGAGAAATTCGTCCTATCATTTGAAGTTGTAAATATTTTACGCGTAGGTATTTGTAATTTTGCGATTTATTGTATTGTTATTAACTCTAAGGTTTGATAACTCGTTTTAGTATGTAATAATCTGATGAAGAGACTTACAAGTTATGTACATATCTATTAGGGTAAGGATTTTTTTATATAATATAATAAAAATAACAATAATTTACACACCCAGCTCGC
Source organism: Spathilepia clonius (assembly GCA_018250295.1). Taxonomy (NCBI): domain Eukaryota; kingdom Metazoa; phylum Arthropoda; class Insecta; order Lepidoptera; family Hesperiidae; genus Spathilepia; species Spathilepia clonius. The sequence continues at coordinate 18,349 of DWRA01000520.1, read as the reverse complement.
TGTGCATGTAGGTAGGTAACTACAGTTGAAGAGATTTTTGTATTTATACCAACATATAAATTAGGTAAGTGCCTACATATTTCTTTCATTTAAACTATTCAACTTTTACATAGTTTGTATCATTTTAAGGATATATAAATATAATAATTTCTAATAATATAATTTCGAAAGCCATTGAGATCATACCTTATATAGGTATTTATTAAACTATCTGATAATTACTTTAATTAGCATAGCGAGCCTGGCCGAAACTACAATGTTCACCTGAAATATAATTTCCATTTTTTTCGTCGTTCCACCTAGTCAAGCACTTTATATCTCACAAACTAGGTAGGCTTATATTAAATTAAAAATATCATACGCTTACATAAAAAGTACCAAAACCGAACGTGGGTTTTTTATAAAAAAAATTAAACTTTAATGTAATCGATTTTTTAAACAGAGGTTATTAATTTGGCCTATTTTTCATACGATACTTTTAAAGTTTTTGGTCATTTTTTGTAAACAGGTGATAAAATGCGTGTGGCTAATTGGAGAGGTGGTTGTAGACACAACAATCAAATGCCTTCCCAATTTTTATTTATTTACAAAAATAACAGGTTTTTTATTTACGAAACTTATCTATCTGGCTATATGGGACCGAAATTATACCTTCCATCAACATCATGTATTGTTGATCGAAGACTTATACATACAATACATTGAGTTTTGTTATAATTTAATTTTTCTTTTTGTATAAAGCCCTTTTTATTTTTAAGTCCACTATTTATATGTAATTAAACTAGAAAATGAACTATTTATTTTAATGCAATTTGAGGATTTTAGGGCATTACTACATAGGCGAAGTGACGTCATACCATGTACTACTTTTTTAAATAGACCGTGTCTTTTCAGTTTGAATTGAAATTTGTAAATACACTTTCTGGTCAAATTTTATTAGTAATGACGTCACTGTGCTTACTTGAGTTTTGTAGTCTCACAACAAATATTAAGGCGCAAAACATGTTATGTAATGTAATAAACATACCAAAATCGCAATAAAAGAATGAGTGTTGGAATTAACAGAGAGGCGATAATTTATTTTTGTTTTTTTCACTTACACTTTACCTTAATCCTTCGGAATTAGACCAAATATGGTGGAAAGAGCTCAAAATGGTATGTATCTTTGTTCGAAATTTTTTTCTATGTTGCACCAAAATAACTCCGCACTCATTTTGTAATGGAAAAATGTAACTTTGTCGCGCTAAAGGTATTTCGTCCTTTATAATACTAAGAAACAACCTGGTACTAGCACGTCGTAACGAAATAATCAAGTTACATTTTTTCATTCGTAATAACTAGATGTTAACCAATGCTTAATATACTAATATCAAATTTTATCTACAATGCATGAACATGGGTCTATCCGCCTAGAACTAGCTAGATGTTCTTATTATTTGTTGTGAGATAACATTACTTTCGCAGACAGATAACAACGCATGTGTCCACCATGTGTATGAAAAAGATGGCGCCCAACCCAACCAGGGGCACTTTTCCATAATTTTTTGTATAATATTTAACCTTAACTCAATATTTCATTTAAATGTAATAATATTACAACACATAATTGTAAATTTAAATAATCGTAATACCTTTAATTGGTAAAAAATAATACCTACAGAGATTATAATCGATTGGTTTCGGCACCATCTTGACTTGTCATAATTCATCAGTCCTTGAATAATCGTATTTTTAAATAAAACAAATAGTCGAAAATAAAAATACTGTTTTGCTTTCACAGGTTTGGGCGAACGACTGTGGTAAACGACAATAAATCGACTTTTGGCAACGGAATACCGGACAGACGTAAAATTAAACATTCCTGAATTTCGTAAATCGTAAACAAGCAATATTCATCTTCCTTTCTTAATTATAGGTAAAAAATTATTAATACACGGCCTATACATGTGTTAATAATATGTATTTTCGATTTCTATACTGACATAGGTAAATATTTATGATTTTCTGCATATTAACAATACGAAAATAACTTACGAAGGTGCACTTACAGGGAATTAAGCATAACTTTACTTGGAACCTCGCAATTTTCTACTTTGACAAGACTAATTTTAATTTTTATAAACACGTATTGAACACTAACCCATTGTCTTACGGCTATGCACAAAGCTTCTAAACGATTACGGTCCCAATACACGAAGCTGGTCAAGCGGGTTAGTAGATTTCGCACACTTATGTGTGAATATTGGAGTACTCTCAGCATTGTTTCCTTTATTTCAACAAGTGAAAATTTAATTTCTAAAATATTACGTCTGAAAAAGCTTCAGAATGCCTTACTCTAAGCCACCGCAGCTCTTTTTTATTAATTATTTTAACAATAAATTAATACTACATGCTACAAATGAGATGTGTGACTTAGACACACTTAAACTTAGACATAGTATATTTTGAGATACATTTTGTCAGTACATTTTAAATGTGTGTACACAACTTTATATTAGGTTATCCAAGATAATATACCCATATATATTTTTACCTGTACTTACTTTATTTATACTTTTGATTTTTTTTTTCATATAATAGCATTCACTCGCTATTTGCACTCTTTGGCATTATTAAAACATACATAGATACACGGAAAAGATGTTCATACTTCGGCTAAGATCGATTACAGGCCCATTTAATTATATAATTCATCAAGAATATATGTATTATGCTGTAAAGATAATTAATAACCCAAAATTACTGTATTTACCCACATAAACCAAATTCGTAATAATCTAATTAAAAAACTCTTTAGAATATGAGTTGGCACTGGCTTTGCTTTATGTATAAATTGAATGAGTGAATTAACGTCTACGTAAGCCAAATTAATGTCAAGTCCAGCATATAAAAAAAACGGCAGACACTCGGTTATAAAATGTCAATACTTCGAAAAAACATCATTTAGGTTTGCTATTGGCATCAATAATACGAAGCGTTCACATTTAGATCTTTTATTGATTAATTGAGGCATTTGTACGTCCATATTGAATGATTAATTGATTAATAGACTGATTGAAGAATCGTTTAGTCAATAAGTTTACTTTATTTACTTAATTTATTTATTTTACTAGAAAACAAATGTACTAAAGTTTTTTTACCACCGACCACAAACGTCAATTCAAATTTTATTCTGTACACTCCTGAAAACGTATGATTTAGTTAGTAGAATCTCGAACCCACGAATTGAAATGTTAAGTTGTATTAACAATTTGTACAGTATTATTTGCTGAATAGACATTATTTATTGTAGACTAGCTAATTGTAAGTGCTTTGTTATATTAAATGATTTGTGAAAATGATGTGCTCTTTCATTTTTATATTAACCGAATTTCCGCTTGAGAACTTGTCGCTATTTTTGTCACAATTAGTTTTTTACTGTTGTCTTTATTGGCCTGTACCCATTACATTCATAAAAATATTTTTAAAGTCAAGATTCCAAGTTTCATTTTTCATGGTAAGCAAATCAAATGTCATTTAAAAAAAGGGAAACGGATATAGTCCAGCTGCCGTCATATATTCCGTTTGTAAAATTTAGGAATGGTCAGTAGAAAAAAAAACTACGACGTAACTAAAGACAAGACGAAAATAAAGACAAGAACATTACTAAGCTGAAAATTAATATAACGACACTTAATATTAAAAATTCACCAACCATTAAGAGTAAGTAACAATATTAACCTCCAACATGGGTAACTTTAAGTCTGGCGAGAATGAAAAATCCATATGAAATTCTAAATATTCAAGTATATTAAATCAAAACAGGTATAAGCATATTTACAAGGCAAAGTAATACAAAATAGATGCAAGAAGTGATGCTGATCAAAAAACAATTCACAATAAAAGTTACAATCCAGTTGTTACTTGGAACCTGACATTTCTATATTGCCTTAAGTTCTTTACTTTTCAAATAGTATTATACATGAGAAGTCAAACAGTCCACATAGCCATATGAAGGCTGACCTCAGAACATTGTAGAGTAACGCCATAGCCAGTAGCCATATCAGTGATATTTATATTTCACTCCTTTAAATAACAAAAAAGGCGTTATTACGGATAGAGAAAAAGCGAGGTATTTCACCGAATCGTCCTAGTGTGTGTGTGTACTGTTTTTTATTATAGGCGGGAAAATAGACAAACATTTCCACCTTAATCATCAGATGCACTTATAAATTCCAATATATTAGGTTTAAAGTATGTTGACCCTTATGGCCTGCATGCTCCAAACCTAGTTTTAAACGATAACAAAGAAAATTATAAATCATTCATATTTTATGTTATAGTAAGACAAAATAATTCATTGCAAGTTAGTGCTGAGATTGCTTTTTTAAATAGAAGATCTGTTTCAGATTTCCAAGACCAAATTTTGTAAAAATATAATTGCAAAATTATATTATGATCAGTTCAGAATAAATACACTTAAATTATAATCTTACAAATGGGAACCACTTTAAGATTTTTGTACTATCACAGTTTAATGCTAATCTAAGCTTTATAGTTACAATATCTATGAACTTGCCACAATAGGTGGATGAATTTTAATTTGAAAATTTATATTAAAACTTAATTACCAAGGAAAAGAACAGCTCAATTAAATAATTAGAGCCTCTTATCTCGATGAAGATAATCAATTGGAATTATAAAACTCATTATGGCATCATATTCAATGCACACACAATTTTTGTACATTCAAATAACATCCATATATACCCATACTACCGAATAATAACAATTATAATATAGTATAATATAATACAATTATTTGGTACTATGGTTAGAAGTAACTGCCTAGCAGCAGATAGATCTTACAAAATTGCAATATAATAGTAGGGCTAAGGGCCTGCACTGATGGCTGTGAATAGTGTAGCAGGGAATTTTTTAATAGATAGCACTTTTTTATATTATAACAGTAGCAAATAAGCATGCAGTCCATCTGATAATTAATATAAACAGCTGCCCATAAACATCTGTAAACAACCTCAAATAAGTGTTGTTACTTCTGAAGACTAACTTATTATGTTTCGTTTACCACATCCTTCAAACCAGAATACATCAGTACTAAACACTGTTGTTATTAGGCTGAGATACATGAAGCAGTGGTGCAACCAGAGCAAAACTGTAAAGGATTCTACTACATTCAATATAACTTAATAGTGTGAAAAGAAAATTGAAATTAGGATGCTGGCCATGCATTAGTCTGCTGCATTTTGTTTTTGTGAGATGGTAAGGAATTATGATTAAAATTATATTTAGTTTATATTTGTGTCATAAAAAATTATTTGGCATGCCATTCCGGCAGTCAGTGCAAGCCCTTTAGAGTATTGACCTAAATCAGTCCTTTCAATTCAATTAAAAAATCGCAATTGATTGTCTCACAGAGTTCTAGGTACAGAAAATAGTTACTTAGCTTACTTACTACTTATATAATACAATACAAGTTAGCCTTAAACTATCTAAAAACTTATATACTTAATCAGCCAGCTTATAACTAACGACCGTTTCCATTTTATGAAGACTTGTTGAGAATGATTTTAACTGTACATTTTGAGCATTTGCTATTGCTACTGGTTCAGCCTCGGCCCATTTCTCTGGGATGTCACAATCTGTTTTTGCATGAACTAGGACATCAAAAGAGCACCTACAGTCTAGGAATGGTAGGTAAGATATTGTTGCAGCTACCTGTAGCATCACATCTCGGATCTCCTGCTGGATTTTCTTCAGGTCTTTGCTGCCAACTGTCTCGTTCTTCTCCTTAGATAATGCGACATCACCATCCTCATATTGAACATTAAAATCCCAGCATTCCAGAACTTCTTTGTTGGCCACATTTAGTATTATCAGGGACAGTTTACTCACTTTTTTGTTAACAATCCATTCTGTAAAAGTAAAAAAACCAGAATTAATAGAAATAGTGTATTAGTGCTTCAGCCAGTACAACATTGTGTAGAAGTTGCATATGCTATATTTATCACTATTCTGAGTATTATTAGGACTTCAATATGAAAATATATATTTATGGCAATTATTTTTCGTTAAAATTATTTTGACATTTACCAATACAAAACTTTTAAAATTAAGTGTATAAGCTTACCTTCACTCTGTGATAGAAGGTTGGTTAGAAATGTCTTGATCTGTGGGTCCTCTGATATGAGCAGTGTGAGCCCATATTGTGGCTCTGCTTTGAATGTCTCTGGCGGATACAGACCTCTTTGAAACAGCACTGAGTTGATGGCAAACTCTATAACAGAGGAAATCTATTTAGAAAGTACTATTTATTTAAATATGATGGAAATATCATTATATCTAGACTCAGAACAAAACCTAACTTCATCTTTTAGATGTTAATGCTTAGCCTTGGATCAAACTTCTAACTCTATATCTATCAACACATGGTGTTTATGCAACAGGATATCCTATAGTGGCCTACTGTACACAGAAAATCTAACAAATACAGTTTTTAAATAAATGAAAACAAATAATAAAATGCTGCCAAACCTGTTTCTGTATTTCAATGGTGTTGTTGTGTTCTAGTTTGTAGGTGAATTCAGACTAGAATTGGACACAAAGATACTATAGGTTATCCTTAATTAGTACGGGCAGCGACGTATCTGTTATCGACCACAAACAGGACCTAGATCTTATGCCTATAAAAATCGACAGAAATATGTGTGTACCAAATAGTTGACTACAATAAGCATTCTTTCTGAGTTTAATATATTACATGTAAAGGAAAAACAACTTACTTAAATATTCGCAAATAATTTGCGCAGATCCTCGAAGAGTAATAGAGTTTTTTGTTTGTTGTAGAGACATGGCACCAATAATATTTGGTTCCTAAGTAATTCAATTGCAGACTTATTAAAATGTTAACAAGATGTAACCTTATAACCGTAGCTCTGAATAAAACTCAAAATTTCCAAACAAGTACAGGAATCCGTTACTCTCTTTGAAGTTTTGAATTGAATTTTGAATTTGACATTTACCATTAGCCAACTTGGCAATACAAATTAAAAGCTAAGTTGGCGCCGCAAGAGTACGCACAGATAAAATAATTACTTTTCTCACAGTATTTTAGATTTCGAAAGTATTTTAATTGGATAAGTATTATGTGTAATTTGTGACCAACTTCTTACACAACCGCTTCTGCCCAAAGCTAATCACAGATCCAGTGGCATTCATGATGACTATAACGTGGTCACCATAAAAAAAATGTAAGTCAGTGTATTTAAATACTTATTTGTAATTTATGTAAATTACATATGTATTACTTGACAATGTTGTGCTCATTACATAAATTACAAACTGTTTTGGATTTCTTGAGTTTTGGCTCGTTTAGTATTTACATTTCAGTTGTGAATGTAAATTTTAATTTTATTTAAAGTAACTGTTTACATTGTGACCTAATGTGAACAGTTACTTTTTACAATTGATATACTCTCATTGTTAATAATAAATTTATCAAATTTTCACCTACGCAATTTTTATAATATCACATTATCTAGTAATCAGAAATTGTCAAATTGCGGTTTTAATGTGGCTTCTTACGCTCGATTTTGATGTATGAAAGCGATGCGTTTGGAATATCTTAGCTCATTCCAGTCTTACGCCCTGAACGCACAGTTGAGTTTTATATCGAAAGACTTAATTTTTCCGTTTGAAAAGCATAAGAACATAATATTTGCCTTTTTAAAGATTTTGTACGAGAAACTTGACTTCAGATGTCTGAAGATCGAAAAGGAATCAGGAAAATGAACGTGTATGGCAAGCTTTAACATTTAAATAAGATAAGGTTGACATTGATACTGATATAAGAAGATACCGATATACATACAAGCCAAGAAGTCCTTACAACTTGAATAAGGACATCTTACTCCAAGGATTTCGTTTTCATTTTCCCGTCATTCAGTCATTCGTTCAAGGATTTGACTGACAACCACAGAGTACTTTTTTATAGGAGCTGACAACCTTGCGAGCCAACAACAAATGAACCAAAAAAGGAGGTTAAATATAAGTTGTATTGTCAATTTGTCAAACAGAAGATCAAAACAAACAGGTTGTATACAGTTTACGTATCCGAACCATCAATATTTTTTATTAATATCAATGAAACTTTCATTAAATAATTTGTACACGTCCATTACAGTGATAGTCAATTAATTCTAAGTGTTCCTAAATGAAATGGCGAACTGATTTTTTTTAATAATGGGTAGAACACAGCGAAAAAGGAAACATAAGAAGATAAGTGAATTTCTCAGTTGTGATGGTGATAAAGAACTTATAAAGCTGAATTCTTGGCTTGCTAAACAAGGAGTGCGGCGCAGCAGCAAATTAGTACTGGCTGTATTCTCAAACACTGGTCGAGGAGTACTGACGAAAAAGAAAATTTTGGCAGGAGACGAGTTGATTAACTTGCCTCTCAACTTAACTATAAATGTAACTAGTTTACTCATGGATAGCACATTTTGTAATATATTTTTAGAGAATAGAAAAAAATGTTTCATAGAACATAAGGAGTCTGTGCCATTTCAGTCATTACTGGCTTTTTACTTAGTCTTTCTCAAAGCACAAGGATCAAATTCTAAATGGCATATTTATTTAAACAATCTGCCAACAAGCTACACAGTTCCTTACTTTCTGCCAAAAGAATTGAAATATTATATTGACCCTGAAATAGTATCTGTGATCTCAAAACAAAAAGATATCATTGATTCAACGTTTAATAAATTTTTAGATATTTTAAACAATAATGTAAGTTGTAGTGAGGCAATAGGAAATTTAAAAGAATATTTTAGTATATCAGTTTATGAATGGGCATATTTTACTGTTAACACTAGGTGTGTCTATATGGATTTGTCAAATGTTCTAGACTTACAGAATACAAAAAGTTCAATATTAGCTTTAGTTAGTGATAATACAAAAATATCTTTATGTCCTTATTTAGATATGATAAATCACAGTCCAAATGCTAGGAATGAAACAAAGTTGTTGATAAGCAAAGATATAGAGAATATTGCAATATCAAAATTAAAACATGGTATATTTTCTGATGTGAGATTTTCTATTTGTACAAAGAATAATTTTGATCCTTATACACAAGTCTTCATATGTTATGGAGATAGTCACAATTTGAAACTGATCACTGAGTATGGATTTTACTTGCCATCAAATGATTTGGATTTTGTAACATTTGAATTTGGACAAATCAAGGAATTTTTAAATTCAAATGGAATAAAACTTTCTCACGATCAGCTTGCATTTGTGACTAGCCATGGGTTAGAGAAAGATTTATATATTGACTTTAGAGGCCTAAGTTTTAATTTTTATGGTGTATTGATGGTTGTCAAGTATTTTTATAGTCAAAATATGGATGTCAGTAGATTAATCTATTCAGCGGCTCTTTGTTCCAATGATAGAGTATTAATAGATTTAATTGTGCCGATGGTTAGAGATAGGCTTATTAGTATAAAGGAAGCCACTAACAAATTAGAGAACTTAAATTGTGATTGTGCGATATTAAATAATTGTAAAGAACTTATGCTTCAATATGTCAATATTTTAGAACAGTTTATTAAATGTTAGATGTAAAATTGTATTTTCATTTTAATATATGTGAAGTTTGTGAGTCTCAAGGTGTTCTGTGCTACACGCACACTTCACTGTTATATGAGAATAATTTTTATTGTACTTATTTTAAATCTACAGTTACAAAAATCCTACATACTGCATTAATGTGATGGATATTGGATAGTTTTTATATTAACTTTCTGAAAGTCAAGTATGTTTTTGATTAAATAGTAATAAAGAGTCCAACACTGTTTATTCATATTTTTGTCCCTTTGTAGTAATTCGAAATGGATTTTTTGTTCTTTTTGTTTTATGTCTAACCACTCAATGAAAGATGGCGCTACATGTTGAATCTAGCAAAATTATGTTTGAATCTACATCTGTGTTCTTTCATTTAAACCACACGGAATGTGGAAGTTATTTAAATTGCTGTCGTATTTTTCGTTAAAATATCCATGCTAAAAATGTCCATGGACAATACCAATACGTTACTACAATGGCTGTATTTCTACGATTTTCTTCGTCCATTACATTATTAAAATAGTTCAATAAGTAGCAGCCTTGTAAGATTTTTTGGCAACACCTACATTTCCTAACTTTGCTGTCACAGTCAGATGGCTTATTTTCGTTCATGTCAGTGTCAACTCTGCTATCATGGCGGCTGTATTGCTGTCAAATAGGCGATTCGATAAAATATTGAAAAATCACATAAAATTTACGAAAACACACTCTTACAGTAGATCGATTATCGCGAATAAGCCACAATTTAGTTTAACATGCAATCAATGTGCTGCTGCAAGTTACTTTAGGGTATGTAAAACAACTTGTTTTGTGGCGCTGTTTCTTATTAAAAAGTGTATTTTTACTTATTAAGCATGGTGAAGTTAAATTTTGTTCGTATAATCACTTTTAGTTTTATTCTACATCACCTCCAAGCAATGCAGGCGGTCAGGACACTGCGAAAAATGTTTTGGCAGCGGTATTGGCTAATAAACCAAAAACGGGGAAAATTCCCGTCGGTGAGTGATTATGTATCAAATTCCCAGCACCAATATTATGGTATTATGTACTATATTTGGAAAGCGTTTGAAGTATATTCAAATAATTTCATAGTTGCGTAACCAATACCGACCTTGCGTCGTCTATAGGAAGTGACAAAATCTTTCCTACAAACTGTTTGTTTATTTTATCTGTTAAAATTATTACTACAGACGAAAACTAACTCGGGCGTAACAATCGTTTACTTCATCACCTGACAAACTAATATTTATTATCTAGTGCTAATTAACTTTACCGACCATGTTGTTATTGTCATTCAATGAGATGGTAATTGATTAATTAAATCCGTGTGTTCTTAATTATGATTCTGATTTTTTTTTATAATATGGATGTAGCAAACGAGTACGCACCCGAAAGTTCACCTGGTGTTAATTGGTCACTGACACTCATGTCATGAAAACAGCAACAGATAACATTAGTCTTAATTAAGGTTGGTCACACATGTATTGCTACCCCTGCAGACTAAGTTGGAATGCCTGAGATGAGTATGTATCTCTTACCTCACCCTTCAAACCAGAAGAAAGCAGCTCTTAATACCGCTGTTATTAGGTGGAAATAGGTGTGACACTAACAGTTCCATAGTCAAATCATGAAAGGTTGTACCATCTTTATGTATATAGTATCTAATACAGTCGATGGTAATTCTGTACTTATTCCAGTATACCATAAATGTATATGACTATGATACTATTTTGACTAATAATGTTTTTCATTTCATTTTTGTGCTGTAATCCTAGCTTGATAGTTTAATTTCTTTTATTTAGTTAGTCATTTTGATTAAATTTTTGTTTTTGTTTTCATTCATCAGTAATACATATACTTAGAATGAGATAATTACAATGTTTCATTATTACAGCAAGTTGCAATTATTGTCTTAAATTATGTGTACTAATAAAGAAGAGTTATATCTAATCAATTACACACAGAAGATAAAATGTAGTTTATGCTAATAAAATGTATGTATATGATGATATGAGAATAGAGGCTTATATAGAGTGCTATTTATATCTTTTTTAGGGTTCTATACCTGGGGGGTAAAAATAGCATCTTCTACTGTTTGATATGGGGCTCTATCTGTTTAAGTGTAATAAATAGGCACATATTTTTACAGTGTGTATTACTATAACAAAAATATTAAAAATAAAAATGTTTTAGATACATGGGGGTTCCCCAATACAAGAAATTGGTATTGTTTGGCATTTTGTTTTACTGTGGAGCCATGATGAGTCGAAACTTGAAATTTTCACAATGTTTGTACTTCTATTACAAGAAATAATAAAAAAATATATTTCATGGTATAGAACCCTCTGAGTCAAATTTCGACAGCACTTGATCTATTATTTGTATGATGTTAGTAGCTAATGGGTATTTGATGTTAAATGATACTGGCTGTGAGCTATGTAACATTTTCAAATGGCTGTGTTACTTACAAAATTAAATTCTGTATTGCACAATCTCTGGAAGTGCAAAGAATTATTGTTTATTTGGAAACCCTTGATTGATTTTGCAACTGATACTTCTAAGAAAATAAAACTAGTTATGCCGTGGACAATGATATTCGTGGGAAATGTTTTGTTAAGATTTAGTGTTAGTATCCTTTTGATTAAGATGTTATATCAATTTATTAAAATATTGTAAGCATAAAAATACTCTTCTTCCTTTGTACACAGTTAAAAAAAATGGAATAAACTAGGTACATTCTTAATGTTGTACCTTTATTTGTGTGTCATTAGTTTTAGTGCTAATGTTTATTGTTTTTCTTTGTTTAATGCCTGGTTGATATGCAGTTCTCCTTTTCCTGCACTGTTCCTTTGTAACTTATCAAGAGTTGCCACACCCTAGATACAATATACCAAGAAACTCAATTAAACACAAAGTGTGATTATAATGTTTAAAAACAAAAACAAAATACAAATACAACAAAACAAAACAAAAACAATAAAACAAAAACAAAATACAATACATAAAATCAAGATTTTTTGTAAAATACTTATACTTAATATATGTAAAAATATAACTGCAAATTTTATTAAATATTCTATGGCATGTGGGTAAAACCTGACATGATGTGGCAACTCTATATTCCGCTTTCATCTTCCCTGCACCTTTTTTTGCTCTAACCTTTCTCCTACAAGACTCCTCATATGATCTCCCTTCCCTAGGTATCCATAAGAGAGACTGCTTTCACCCAGGCGCTTCTGTTCTGTCCCGTGAAGATATCAACCTGGGGGATGCAAAGCCGGTTACGGGAACTGATATGATTAGGGGCATGATGGAGTATGTATGGCCTAAGGTAACTTATATATTTTTTATTTGTAAAAGGTGTGGTACAATTAGTGTGGTATTAATAAAAAAAATTTGCTCTATAGCTTCGCTACTTTGTGCTACTATCTTCCCCTGTGATTAGAGTTTTTGGAAAAATATAAGGTAATTTTAGATAGGATATTTACATACATTCAATGATATTGTGTCTATTTTCAAAATATTTCGAATATTATTATGTAGAAAAAATATTTCGCGGAAATAACCAGTTGTGTTGTCCTGCTACTTGTGAAGAGATGGCGCCATGTGTATCTTGAATGACAGTTTTGAAGTTTTCTTAATATCCTAGACATAATTTTTTTTGCGCTTGAATTAAGCCTTGTTGAGTATGGAGTCAGAGTAACAATCATGTAGCCTTATCCTTTCCTATGAGTCCATTTCAACCAATTATCTTTTTATCTATTTCATAAATACAGATGCTTTAGCAAAAAAAAAACTAAGTACTACAAAAGCAACACATTGCTAATGATATTATTCCCATTTTTTGAATCATGTCATAATATTTTATGTACATATTACAGGATAACGAGATGATCAGGAACCGAGTGATGTTGTCCCTGTCACTGCTTTTCGGCGCGAAAGTCATGAACGTGACGGTGCCGTTCCTTTTCAAGTACGCGGTAGACGAGGTGAACGGAGCGATGACGACGCCGGCGGGCGACGCTCTACTGGGCATGGCGACAGTACCTCAGGCATTGAGCACTACTGCATTTAGTTTATTGCTCGGATGTGAGTTTTTTCTACCTACTATTGCACACTGTAGTAACTGTTATTAAATATGAATATCCTAGGAGCTCAACGTTAATTCTGTACAGAAGTGTAAGTTGTTTAAGTGTTTATTTTAGAAACCTATCATACTTCCTTTTGGGACTTAGTATGATTTAGAGTAAAACTTTGATATTTTGTTACATATTCTTCATTTTTCTAAGCTATGCATATTTCTAAGCCATGTTCTTGAAATTTTAGTCCTTCCAACTTTATATTTGTATTTTATTGTTGGCTTTAGTTATCCATCTAAGATTTGTCCAAAGATGCCAACAAGTAGTTTTACATGCAAGATGGTAGGTTAAGTAGTTTTAAATGCATTTGATTCCAGATGGTATAGCCAGAGCGACTGCAGCGGGTTTCAATGAGTTAAGGAATGCAGTGTTTGCCAAAGTAGCTCAGCATTCTATTAGACGGCTGGCGTGCAACGTGTTCACGCATCTGCATAACTTGGACCTAAGCTTTCATTTAGGCAGGCAGACTGGGGCGTTGTCTAAGGTAAATTGTTTGAAAGTAACGTTTATAGTACTCTATAAAGTTAGTGGTGTAATTGTGAGTCACAGTACAGTATATTTATTCAGCATATAAATAGGATGTACAAAGATAGACTGTGATGAATAATGTGGAGGGGACCTCACCATACAGTTATGATATACAGAGGGATTTTGAGTTAGATTCTTAGTTAGCTAATTTTAGATTTTCATTCTGGGTTGGTATCTGTTTCCTCGTCGTTATGAGCTTTTGATAATGACATAGTAAGGCGATCTAGTATGCATAAGTTTATTTTTTTATATTAAATATAGTTTTGGGCAGACATATATGCGTATAATTGTGGCGGAGATGTTAGATTATGTAGGCGATTGTTTATCAATATTGTGTCTTCTTACAGACGATAGACCGGGGATCTCGCGCCATAAACTTTGTGCTCTCCGCAATGGTGTTCAACATAGTTCCTACTATATTCGAATTGGCTTTGGTGTCGAGTATTTTGGGTTTGAAAGGAGGCTTGGCTTTTGCAGGTAACTGACAGATATTTTGAGTAAGTTACATAAAATATACTCTAATTTTTAAGATTTATTATAACTTGAAGAGAATTATCATAACTGATTTACTAGTAAACAGTAGCGAAGAGAAAATAAATAAGTAAAATTATAGTATTTTAGTACATAGTATGCCTGATTAATACTACTTTACGAGTGGGTTTCTTCTGATAGCGCCGGTAGATTCAGAGCATGCTCCGTGCTACTATATGAGTTATGATTTTGCAATCAGACCTTCATACCATTTATTATCTATGTCGAACCTGACATGGATGCTCTCAAAGACATGTTTACAAATTGATGCAGTCTGGTCCGTCGTCGTCTGGCCGGGAATCTAACCTCGAAACCACCACGAACTGACTAGGTATAACACGCATCGAGACCTCACTCTGAGTCAGGTGTAACGAACCGCGTGTGTCAGGGCTGGCGTTCAGCTGCGTGGGCGTGTACGCGGCGTTCACGCTGGCCGTGACGCAGTGGCGCACCAAGTTCCGCGTCTACATGAACCGCGCCGAGAACGAGGCGGGCAACAAGGCCGTGGACTCGCTCATCAACTACGAGACTGTCAAGGTGAGCTGACGTTCGATTGTTT
This sequence comes from Spathilepia clonius, assembly GCA_018250295.1. Lineage (NCBI taxonomy): Eukaryota > Metazoa > Arthropoda > Insecta > Lepidoptera > Hesperiidae > Spathilepia > Spathilepia clonius. The sequence goes on along the minus strand of DWRA01000520.1, from coordinate 2,968 downwards.
TTAAGGTGCAGTGCCATATTTGCTATACTTGTTAAAAAGGGAGGCAGTTGATTCCTTCGTCGATTTCGAAATTGTTTGGTTTATTTCAAGGTACAATGTCGTAAACATAAAAGCGTAATAAAGTGAAATTCCTCTTATGAATCCGTATGTTCGTCTGTTTGAATGTCTTAAGTTATTTTACTAACATTCCTGGCACTATATAAATTGTATTTAAAAATATAACCTCCGACAACATTGTATTATTTATTGTATTATTTAACAAAAAACTTTATAAGATACCTAAGTACTGCGCAAGGAGATAAATAGGCGTAAGGATTTTTTAAACAAAACGTAATGTAACGTACGGATTATCATCTTAATGTCCGTATGCAATGATAGTATAGTAATGGATTAGTGATGAGACATACATGATTTAACTTAATCCTTGACGATGGACATGCAGTAATAAATTTTATTTTTATTCACATGACAAGCCCGTATTTGTAATTAGTTATGGATTAAAAACATGAATTACATTAATTTATCGGATTCCGTGATATAAAACCAGGACTCCTCAATTAAGGCAATTCTTGGCTTGGTACTGTGCCGTAAGGGAAATAATATTGTATTAGATAATTTCGGTTCTCTCTTAGCTCTGTTAAAAAATATATGTATTTAATATAATGTCAAAACATCACTTATATATTATTTTGTCTCTCGATGTTACCATGCGAATCAATGTATAATTTGTTTTCAATTCTAGTACTTCAACAACGAGCAGTACGAGCTGGAGAAGTACGACGCCAGCCTGAAGAAGTACGAAGAAGCGTCGCTGAAGACGGCGTCGAGCCTGGCGCTGCTCAACTTCGGCCAGCACGCTATATTCAGCGGCGGACTCAGCATCATCATGATCATGGCGGCTAATGAGATTATAAAAGGTATCATTTTCATAATACTATTATAATGTAATAGGTAACGATGTCTTTTTTGTTTTATTTTAAATTTTTAAATTTGAAGCAAATGTGTTTGAATACTTCCAAAACAAAATTCCCTCCAAATCGTAGCGCGGGCTTCCTATGAATTATCATAATGTAGTACTTGTAATATAACGTTCTATAGAGGATTTTATTTGATTATTGGATTTTTGTTCCCAGGCAACATGACGGTAGGCGACCTGGTGATGGTTAACGGCTTGCTGTTCCAACTGTCCATCCCTCTCGGCTTCCTCGGCTCCGTGTACAGGGAGGTCCGGCAAGCACTCATTGATATGCAGACCATGTTCACTTTAATGACCGTCCAGTCTAGGATACGGGTGAGTTTCACTTTTAATATGTTGAGTTGATCCAGTCAATTTTTGTCCTGTGGTAGTTTTAGATGATTGTAAATTTTACGTCGGCGGAAAACTTGTTACCAGATCTACAGAATAAACCTCATGATTTGTGACAAACTTGTACTAACTTTGAAGATTTCTAATTTAGATATCTAGCAGAGTAGTTATTTAGTCTGTTAAGTAGTCCAAATGATCACTTATTATTTTTGATACGTTAAAAAAAAATGAACCACATTAGACTATATTTTTGACTTTTTTTCACATGATCACAGCCTATGTAATACATTATACCATCTTATATATTACAGGAAAAACATGAGGCACCCCCTCTAAAAGTAGACGTGAAGACGGCAACGATAGAGTTCAAAGACGTGAGCTTCAAGTATGTGAACGGGAAACCGATATTCAACAATCTAAGTTTCAGCATACCGGCCGGGAAGAAGATCGGCATCGTGGGCGGCTCGGGCAGCGGGTGAGTCAACCATCCTGTAACGCGTCTATTGCCTTACAAATGTCTAAACTTAAAGTGCTACAAAATGGTGAAAGTGCTACAATGGCGTGCCAGTCGGCATTCGCAACAGACGTCTAAAATTTTATTTTGCATAAAAAAATACTTAAAAAAATCACAGCAAAACTTATAAATAACATGTAAATTGCTAAATAATTTTGTTCACAATGTTAATGGGTTTTTCTAAAAAAAAATCGATATTTTACTACGTCGGATCTGACATTTGTGTATTATTTATATGTTATGTAATTATCTTACATTAGTGTTTTGATTTGCAGTAAATCTACAATGGTTCGTCTGCTGTATAGATTTTTTGAGCCACAATCAGGGGAAATTTTAGTCGCTGGCCAGAATATTAAAGACTTAGATTTAATTAGTTTGAGGAAAGCTATAGCAATAGTTCCACAGGTATGTATCAAATATTTATTTTGTTATAAGAGTTTGGTTGCGGATGAACATAGACGGACGCTATAGTTCTATATATTTATGACTTAATGTGTCTACAGTATATGATAATAACAATCTCATTTTACAGGATTGCGTATTATTCCACGACACGATATTCCACAACTTACATTACGGCGATTTAACCAAATCTGCTGATGAAGTGTACGAGGCTAGCAAATTGGCGGAGCTCCATGAGTCTGTAGCTACATGGCCGAAGGTAACTAGTTTAGACTAATTTGTTAAAGGCACCATCTAAAGTCTCGCTCAAGTAAGTGTTACGAGAGTATACTTTGTATGAATGTGCGTTTATTTTAATCCAATTTGTTGTGATTTACCTTTAAAAGTATAGTAGCAGTGTTAAGCATGTTTTTCACGTTTAAAAGCTGTTTTAAATATATCTTCATAATACATGTGATTTACTTTTACATCCACTTTTGGTTTTTGAAATTATATTAATTGTAGGTAATTATCACTTATCATTAATTTGTAATATGCAATAATACAATGGTGAAAAAAAAACGTCTTGATGCAACCTACACGCTTTACTTCCTTAAAAAAGAAATTTCTCAAAGACTACCAATTCACACTTGGCTAGTACTGTGGACTACGGCCTAGATCCTCGTGCTGAGAGCAGACTAGTGCCCAGCTGTGGGACAGGGTAGGCGATCTGCTTACCGAGTATTACTTCGATGGGCCCCTAGAAC